>JAKTPZ010000041.1:0-13062 GCA_030579215.1 Maudiozyma pseudohumilis
AATATTTTTGCCAAAAAATATGGTCCCTAGCGGGATCGAACCGCTGATCTTGGCGTTATTAGCACCACGCCTTAACCAACTGGGCCAAGGGACCTTATTTTTCTTGAAAAGAAAAATTAACTGCTAGTGAGGTAAATAATAATTTTAAGGTTTTATACGCTATTAAATACAACCGGGCCTCTTTTGTTTAAACAATACCAGATATTATAACCACATCATATGGATAGTAGGTGTACTACTGAGGTCGTATATTGACACCTAATAAGATGAGGAATTTGTTCTCATAGCCACAGTTATCGTCACTTTACTATAGTTACACTAGAAAGTCATCCATTTTAAAGGTCACGATAAACAACCACTAGATATACAGACCATTCGTACTACTCAATAATTTGAAGTCACTAACTAAGCAGTTATATGTTTTAAAATAAAATCATCTAATATGCTACATTTGGTTCCGAATTAAATTAATTATCTGAACTGAAATGTTTAGAAATAGCCCAAAAGTTAAAATCAAAACGCACCTGAGCAACCTCTAATCACAATGTGTCACAACTATCAAGCAAACAGAAAAGTTCGAAAACGCATATAAGTTCAGAGTACCCTTCTTCTAATAAAAAAAGAATATTCTGGAGTACCAATTTTGTGAGCGAAGTGGTATGCAATTAATTATCAAAAAAAAATAGAAAGTTATAACCACCAATTCAAAACACCACGGTATGGTGTCTTTAACCTGAATATCGGAAATCTAGATCGATTAATGTGACAAAGACAACACCTATTATTTTTGTAAAAAAAAAGTATCAAATATACCGAGATGTTGGTAAAACCATCCCCCCAAAACGGCTAAATAGCAGACGCCCCTTTTATATACGTGCGGTGGTCTTAATACTACAGAAGTATTTTCAAAAAAATAAGAAAATCAATAAAATATTATTGGAAATATACAAAAATATTTACGAAAATATTAAAGTAACAATTGTCCTAATTCGACGATCTGGAAACAAACAAACATTGCAACAAACAAAGAAAAACCGCACAGTAAAGTATCAATTATAATGGTACTTAACCTTGCACAGCATGCTCGGACGATAGTCTATTCATCGAGTAGGTGATGTCCTCGGCATATCTTAGAGGTATATCATTGTCTCTGTGAAGTTGACAATTCATAAGTTTATCGAACGTGCTGGATACGGACATGAGAAAATAGGTACCACTTAGTACAAAGAATATACCAGCGGACCAAATCCAGACTTTGACAACAGTAACGATATCTGTTTTATTTTGAGAAAACCAACCAAAAACTGTGAATAATGTAGCTATAATATCCACGGTCAAAACTGCTGCGCTTAATTGCCAAGACGGTCTAGATTCCCAAAATGGACCAACGGATCTTGTGATAAAGATAAGCCAATTCTGAGTTAGAGTGATTTGCAGGAACATAACACCGTCAATAGATCCGAAGTTTTGAATTATACCACCACTAGAAAGAAGCATCGTTGTCAGTGTTATCCAACTGCCAGCGGCTAAAATTATGCCCGAAATAACAGCCATACCCCATAATCTTGGAAGGTTCCATTTAACAGGATTTTGCGAAAATTGGGCATTATCATATGCAATAGCGAGAGTGGCAACATCTGCAAAAATTGCGAGAAAAACAACAAGCTGGATATCCAGGGATTTATCTAGAATAACGATCCAAAATCCCAGGAAAAGCTCTAGATGCAGAGAAAGTGCAATACGGTATACCACATAGGAGTACATCCTAGAAAATATTTCTCTGGAAGTTTTCAATGCATCAATAATAGCAGAAAGACCTGGTGCTAGAAATACAATGTCAGAAGCACACCTAGCAGCATCAGTCGCTCCCTCGACAGCAATTCCGGTATCAGCTTTCTTTAAAGACGGAGCATCATTAACACCATCACCAGTCATAGCAACAAGGTAACCACGTTCCTGTAGTATCTCAACCACCTTGTATTTGTGTTGTGGAAAGACCTCCGCAAAACCGTCTGCATTCTCCACGAAATCGGCAAGTTGAGAACCGGTCATAGATCCTTCACCGTCCAGACCTAGTTTCTGGGCATCATATATCTTATCACCTAGGGCCAATTGTCTACATGTCTCTTTTGCAATACCGACGGCATCACCAGTTAGCATCTTTACGCTCAGACCTAGTTTTCTTGCCTCCGAAATAGTATGGGCAGTGTCATCTCTGGGTGGATCCATACATGGCATAACTCCAAGGATTTCCCATGGGCCATCTCCAACTTTCCTAGCGATACCCAGTGCTCTGAAACCCCTTGACGCGAACTCAGCCACTTTTGAAGTATACTCCTCAACTAAGGTTTCGGGCAATTGACGATCTTCTTCCACAGTCTTTAAAACAAATAAGGGAGCACCTTTGACACACGTAATTCTGGTACCATCCGGAGATAGGACAACTGCGGTCACTTTCTTTGATACTGGGTCAAAGGGAAAAAACTCTAACATCTTATACTTTTTCAAGGAATTCTTAACCTTAGGATAATATACCAATGCTTTTAGGAAAGCCTTATCAATTGCGTCCAAACCTTTCAATTTTCTGGAGGCGGCAAGACAGGATGTTAACATCAACTCATCTGCAGAAACGCCGTCAACAATATATGGTTCATGCAGCGAGAGCTTGTTCTTAGTTAGAGTACCCGTCTTATCCGAACAGAGGATTTCCACACCGGCAAGAGATTCAATGGCCGATAGGTTCTGAACGATCGCCCTCTTCTTGGCAAGGAAAGCCGCACCAACAGCCATGGTAGTTGTTACAACAGCTGGGAGACCGACAGGAACACCAACAATTGTAATAGCCAGATTATACCTAAGAATACTAACAATATCCTTATTCCTGTAGATGGATGCGGTCCAGGTTAGAAGTAGCGTGAGTGCAACAAGCGACATCAATATGAAACCAATCTTATTCAGGACCTCCGCAAAGTGTCCTTTCCCCGAAGAAGCCTGATTAACCAAAAGAGCAGCCCTACCTACAAAGGTATTATTTCCGGTAGCGGTAACGACCATCAAAGAAGTACCACGTCTTACAGTTGAGGATGAATATATGTCATCGTTAAAGCGTTTGTCAGCAGCCAGTGATTCACCAGTAATAGATGACTGATCAACCTGCAGATAACATCCCTCCTGTACCAGACGACCATCAGTCGAAACTACAGTACCCTCATCTAAGTGTACTATATCACCCGGAACAACCTCACTAGCAGGAATCTCCATGAGATTTGATTCTCTCAAAACCACTGCAGTATGGGCCAGCGTTTTCTTTAATTCATCAACAATAGAAAAGGCACGATAGTCCTGAATAAAACCGACAAAGGCGTTAAGTAGCAATAAACCACAAATTACACCAAAATCAATCCAGTCTTTCAGACCAGCAGCCAATACAGCAGTAAGCTCCATGACAATTGGTATAGGACCGTTGAAGTAGACGATGATCTTCTTGTACAGCGGAACATTTTCTACAGACATATCGTTTAGTCCAAACTTCTTTCTTCTAGTGGAAACCTCTTCCATAGTTAGACCAAATGACGGATCTGTTTTCAGTAATTCTTCCGGAACATGTCTGGCTCCATTTAGACTGTTATCCTCGATAATGTCATCGCTAGCCGTTGCCTCACTATCCGATTGTAGATCATCAACAAGCTTATCAAAGTCTTCTCCATCAGAGATGCTTTCAGTGACAATAGAGACTTCACAAGTATCTTTAGAGCCTAGACCAGATTTTTCTTTTGTAATTTCAACTCCATCAGAGCAGTCTGTGGATTTCTCCATCGAATTAGAAACAGCAGGGGTTCCCAATTTCTCACTGTTCATGGAGATGCCGTTTAAAACGGAAGAAGTTCCAGACGTTGTATTATCCATTGCTGGGACAGGTTTAACCATGTTACTAACGGGGTGAGACGTTAAAAGTGGTACCAGATAGTGTTCAGCGTTCCTTTTCCTGATGTCCTGGATGGAGATGGAAAGCCGTTAATACGTTAAGGAAACTACCAGAGGGCATTCATTGAAAAGGATAGGAAGTAAAATCAAAGATGAGAAGGAATGCACTTTCTTTTATAATCAAAAAAAGAGAAGCTGAGTTGGTAACCAGACAAGAGCAAATGAAAAAGAATACAGTCACACCACACCAGTCCTTACTCCGAACTACAGACTACAGAATGATCTATACCAATTCCTGCAAAAAAATAAACGAAAAAAACGAGTACCCCATGAACAACATCGTGAATTGCAAAAGCACTGCCTCTGACTATCAGCTGTTAAATATCTGTAACTTCAGGAGAACAAAGCACATACAATTACCAGTAGAAGATTCGATAACCTGCTTTTTAGCTGAATGATTTATGCCTTGTCGCCAGCCCCTAGAACCATGTCAGATCAGCAGAGAGGTACACCAGATTGACACATATAATATTCACCAGATGAAAGCACGGTGAGTAAAAACGTCATAGCGCCGAAAATTCACACCAGCGGAGAATCCTGTCACGGTAATTTTTACAGAAGCAAAATAATCCTTCTCACCACTTTCCTCTCAGGACAGTTATGCCGTTATCAAAAGATCACACCAGCGTATTTTAAATGGAGTCTTTTGTGCATTTAGAATGATCTGTATGATCAACAAAATTTCATGAGGTGATGAGGTGACTACATCAAAAAAAAATAACAATAGGAAAAGCGCAGCGAAAGTGTCATGGAAGACACACAGATCGTACAGTATGGCCCAGGTTAAGGTTTTGCATATCAGTGAACGCAACTGATACCACGTTACATATCAATATGTGGAAGAAACCTCTCCGCAGTTTTTATTATTGCGGCCAGCAGTATATTGAAGTAGGAGGTGCATTTGCCTTTAGGAAATTACCTTATAGTAACACCAGAATCTCATATAATACAAACACCATTGAAATTCTATAGTAATGTGCGTACCAGTTGCCTAGTTAACTCCTTTGTACGTATGTATTCGTCCTCTTTGATTTCTATAGGAAGTACTGTTTCAATAAAGAAAAAAAAGGGGACTGCGGTAGATTCCCTATGTCTTACCGAAAAAAGATAGCATTAATGTGACCTTTAACGAGGTCACTACTCCGTGTAGCGATCTCCAGATACTATAGACTATAGTACTGTATACCTGAAATTATACATGTTTATCCAGAGAAATCATGAACCAAACATATTCATTTGCAATGAGAAGAGACAGACACTCTGTACCGCCTTCCCCAGCTGTCCAATAATTTCCAGTCTCATTTTACCACGGATACACAACCGAAACATCTAACATACCTCGGAGAGTATTAACTTACCACCAATCATGGGATTATAAAGGGCACGGTTCACCCGGCAACTGTTATATCTGGACGTGTTACTTTAGTAGTGTCTGCTGTTTCCTAATACAAGTCCAGTCTACTATAGGGCAACCTGAATTTGTTAGCGCAGGACGCATCGTGCACAGAAAAGTGTGCAGGCCGCTTTACAGAAGGAAAAAAAAAGGCGGCAGCCGCTGTTTGCTGCTGCCATCTTTTGCAGCCAGCAAAATATACATTCATTGAGTGCCGAACTGATGCCTTACAGCTGCTGCTTTGTTACAAGTCACTGATACAGTTGGTTCAACAATTATATCACGTTGTTCTCTTTGGATTCGTTAGCATAGTGCCAATTAAATACAAAAACAAACGAACAACTTATACTAAAAAAAATGAGACCTGTCGTATCAGTATGTCGAAACCTCTTTTCTCCCGGAGTCCTCAATAGGTAAGGACTCTTCAATTCCACTGTGTCCTGTTACTAACATGAATAAATATGAGTTTATTGGGGACAGTTCAGTTGTTTAATAGCAACGGTTAACTGAATACATTTCCCATGCACTCCTAACCAGTTTGTTATAGAGTGGTAAAGCCTGGTTCTGTACCGTTCTATCTGCATTCGGTGTTGTCATCCTATCTGTGATAGCTCACCTATTCAACACAAGCCACGAGTCCTTTGTCGGTTCTATCAACGATCCAGAAGACGGCCCTGCTGTTGCCCATACCGTGTACCTAGCTGCGCTTGTGTACCTGGGTTTCTTTGTCTTTTGTGGGTTCCAAGCTTACCTCATCAAGAAGCAACCATCCATCGAGCTAAGGTAAGTATGTCAAGTTTAGGAATATCTGAGAAAACTCACGCTATATCTTTCTTTCCGTGCTTTTCTTTGAATTAGTGAACATACCCACCACAACGGAATAAATGTATATTTCAATGGGATGGTATGTTTAACGAATGATAAAGCAGGGTGGAAATATAATACTTCCTTCCATAACCCTCTTCCAATGTATGGGATACCTAATGCTTCTGCGATTAGATCTGCACATCTATAGTTCGATACTAATCTATATAAACTATCATCATTATACAATAAAGCAATTCATAACACACATCAATAATAACCAACAGGGAAAAGAACATAACCAGTTAATAGTTTCACACGTTCGCATGGATTTCATTACGATAAATGCTGCCACGCCTGGGGTTACGCCTTTTTGAATCGTGATATATGAGGAAGCCTCAATGATATCACGAATATTCACAAAAGACTCAAGAATATCACAAATAAACGAGAGATGCGTCAAAAACCATCACGAGAATACGCACAAGTGTCCTTGAAAGAGAAACTCATCACTTTCTATTAATAGACCCATTTGATAAAAAAAACACTCTCGAAATGTCTAACCTGCACAAACCGTTATTCTGTTTATTATATTTTCTCGCCTTTTCCTATTGTAGTTCCTGCATACTATGTAATTCTTGAAAAATATCAACACACTGCCAATCACCTAACCCCTTTGCAAATTTCAGGATTAAGAAAAAAGGAGCAGGGACACACACAATTCCAACAATAGATAGTTCTATACCCTAATGATTAACGATAGATCCCGGCAAGATCCAGAATTGGACAATTTTCTTAAAAGGGTCGAGGATATTGATGAAGCCAAGAAACATAAGTTCAACGATGACCCTCGTCAATCAAGGCCTGCAGCTGCAGACCGTACTGCGCGAATGACTGACGAACAATATAAAGAGCGTGATCTTCGTGAGGCTAGACGGTTACTCGAGAGAGATAATGTTGATGACTTCGAACAGCAAATGGTGGTGGACCAATCGTCATATGATGACGACAATGACCTGACTTACAAGTCTGCCTATAACTATGAAAAGACATTTTCTCCAAAGAAACCCAATTACAACATCAATGATCTAGACCTCGATCGTGAAGTTGATGCAATGGTCAGTAGGACAGGAAACGTAGCGTCAGAGAAGCCTGCATCTTTCACAGTATCCAAGGATGATTATCTGTTATTACAAAGATTAAAGAAGGATGTTTCGAATCGTGAAAATGTGCGCCGCAACAGCGATGCTTCCAACCAAAGAGACATATCTGATCACAGAGATGGTCCTCCAGGTCCGTCTCAAAGAAGGCAAAATAATCAGGAATCAGACCAGAACGCTGTGAAGTCTCCTTCACAAATGGAACCCAAAAAGAAGACAATGCCTTCCAGAGGTAGACCCAGAAACCAAAATGTAAATGTGCAATACGATGTTGAGATAGATATGGATGCTCCCATGCTGCCTCCAAGACATGCCGAGAAACCAATATCAAAACATGAGGATGCTTATGAAGAAAGACTTCACAGAATGGAGGATAGATCAGTAAATAGAATGATGAACAGAAGTCCATCTCCACTTCCCCCAAAATTACCTACTCGACCAACCGCTGATGATGGTCTAAACGACACAAATGAAGAGACGGATATGAACAGCGAGGAAGATCTCGATGCTGCTCCACAACTTCCTAGCAGAGCAAACACAAGAAAGGACCACCGGTCCAACCAAACTACAACAAAGTCAGTAGATACTGGACGGGATGGAGGTAAACTTTCAAAAGCACTACCTGCAAGAAATACCTCCCAGTTCGGTCTTCAAAGTGTAGCACCAGAACCGATTTATATGGATGACCTGGATGATGAATCGGATGAGAGCTCATCTCTTGAGTACAAACAATCAAGAACGAATGTAACTATATCTCCCGTAGTCAAGGAACATTCAAATGAAACACCCAAAGACAAGACGAACCAAAGAACCGGAAAAGTTCCATTACCACCAGCATCTAGAAAGACCAACGAAGCTGTATCATTCATCTCTTCCCTTAATAACAATAAATTGTCTGTAACACATTCGCAATTGCCAGAGACTCCCAAGAAGAAACAAACTGGTCACACGTTGGACTATTTGGAATCCGTTCAATTGAAGAGCCCCTCTACCAATATGTCACCAATTACAAGTGCCAAGGGAACACCTACGAAACCTAGGATAAATAAGGTACCCAGATCTGATAGTTTCATCAATTCAGCCCTAAATTCAGATCTTAAATTAGAGAAAAAGCGTAGTCCAGAAACCGCAGTAAGAAGATCGGATATCGTTGTTAAGCAACCTCCCCCAGTCAAAGGAAAACCATCACACCTGGAAAATTTGAGTACACCTGCGATTGATAATAATCCTGTTTCATCTAGTAAGGATATTCCTCCTGTAAAAAGGAACGAGAGGACGACCCCCACTACAGAGACCTCTAGACCCCCTGTGAAAAGCAAGCCTGCGTTCCTCTCGAAATCCGAAACAGATACACCAAAACAGAAACCCATGGTTCCTACTAAGCCTGATTTAAAAAAAATCGAACCCCATATCCAAGCCAAAATCTCCAACGACGGCACCAAGGAACCAAATGATGATATGGATAACGCAACAGACGGATTGAGGTCATTTAAACTTCGCAGCACCACCCCTGAAGCAGCGACAAGAACGCATCCAAATATTCCAGTGAAAAAATCGAATATTTCATTCGCCACGTTGAAAAAGGTAGAATCAAACCCAACTTCACGTTCCCCAAAAGTATCCAATAGTAATGACAACAAGATTGAGATGCCTAAACTACGCTCTGTGAATGATAATGCGAGTTTCAATGAATCTGGGAAAGGTGTAAAACATACCCCCCCACTGGTTCCAAAACGCAAGCCTACTATTCCAGAGGCGCTAACTAATGCAAGATCACTAAAGAAAGTAGACCAACAGGGGGATAAAAATAGTGAGAGGGACGCTGATGTACCGGAAGCGCTTACCAAAAGGAATGCGCTGCACAAGGCCAAAGTTCCACCAACCGTACCTACAAGAAAAATTTCAATGCCAGAGGCCTTGAAAAGGGCTGGAGAATTAAGGTCTGCCAACATCGCTGAATCACCAAAATCAGCTGTGGATCCCAATACCACCGCGACTACAAACGACACAATCAATGATAAATTAGAAGCCGTTATATCGCTGCACCAACGTAGGACATTCGGTGGATCAGCTTCTGCAAACCCACCACCACCAATCAGACGGTCTAGAACAGAGATATCCTCGCCAGCCGATGCCTCCCCACAACTAACCCATATAACCAAGAATCGTGCCAAGGGACCAAGAAGGAAGCTTCCATCTAAGATATAACAAGGGGTAACAATCGCATTCCTTTTCGTTTTTTTTTGAACTTCTGTAATATTTAATATGTACAACGAATCATAAATCATTTTTTTGCACAAGAACGCAACCTCAGCCTATCCTGTTTTACACTTTTACCTAAATTTAAATTGTAATTATTATTGCCTTAGTAAGGATTTTGCTAAAGGAACCGCGCCGTCCCTCGCTTGGATATTCCGTGCCGTGTCTGCACACAATCCGCTGGACGAGGGATGACAACGACGTATTTGCGCATCAGGGGTACCTTTAACTAGTATAAAAAGGACATTGGGGTTTCGACACAACCCTTGTTTTAATTTAATCCTCGACAGAACCAGACCTACTAATTTAACCATCTTGTTAGTGCAACCATGTCCTGTACCGAAAAGTTTCCCCAACATCTCATCGAACTAATCAAAACCTCCAAGTATGTTCATCTCGCAACTGCTTCAACAGACTGTATTCCATCAGTTTCGCTGATGAATTATACGTATGTTCCATGCGATAAAACATTCAAGACAACTCCACCAGAGAAGGATTGCTATATTATTTTTGCCACATTTGACAACACAGAGAAGTACATCAACATTCTGAACAACCCAACCGTGTCCCTGTTATTCCACGACTGGGTCACCGCCAACAATCTTTCCGTCAAGAAGAGAACTCTATCTCGTTCAGCAACTCCTAGCCAGGATGGCGCAGCCACTCCTGCCATTGTCAGTTCGACTCCTCAGCACCCAAGTAAATTGCTCAACCTTCTGCAGCAGCTAAATCAGGCTGAGTTGAACGAAATGAGTGCAACCATCAGAGGTCATGCAATCCCACTGAAGCCAAACAGCGACGAATCTAACTATTACAAAGATATCTTATTAAGAACTAACCCTGATGCCGATGTTTTCATTAACGGTGAGAATACAATTATCGTTAAGGTGAGAATTGAGAGTGCAAAGGTTACCGATAATGAAAACAATACTAGCATTTACAAATAAGACTTTAAATCTTCATTCCTCATATAGATCACTTAGTTAATCGTTTGTGATAGTATATAAGTGATATATATATATATATATATATATATATTAATACAATAAAAAGTAAAACATGTGGGTGTATACTATGCATAAAGTTATGATACAGTTTTGGCAACAGTTAGGATATTGCAATACAAATTATTTGATCTTTCATAATACGAAATCGAGCAAGGCAAGTCTCCTTGAAAAAAAATCAACGACCTAATTACCTTCTTGACCGAAGTCTCTTGTGAACTCCTCTTGTTTGCGCAAGTCTTCGTCGTTGACAGTTGGGCGGGTTGTCTTGATGGCCTTTAGGAAGTCCTTGATTGTTAATTCCGGCTCCTTAAGCTCATCAGCCTCTATATCCACCCAGCTCATTTCCTGAGCATCTGGATCTCCTGGGGAACATGGTGTATACAACTTCTTATCCTCGTCATCCGAGATATTCTTGAAGTGAGTAGCACCCTGAATTTTTCTAATTGGTTGCATCAAAGCGTCCTTTACCGCGACGGCAATATCACTTCCGGAGTATCCGTCGGTCATCTGACCCAAGGATCTGTAGTCCTCTTTACTCAAAACACAAGGAGTGTCACCCACATTTATCTCAAACATTTTCGTTCTGGCTGCAACGTCTGGTAGTGGGATGTATATTCTCTTTTCAAATCTTCTTCTGATTGCACTGTCTAGTTGCCAGGGAATGTTAGTTGCTCCAAGAACAAGCACACCCTGCGCATCATTACCCACACCGTTCATTTGAACTAGTAACTCTGTTTTGATTCTCCTACTGGCTTCACTTTCACCCTCTCCTCTCTGTCCCGTCAGCGCATCAACCTCATCAATGAAAATAATTGATGGCTTGTTCTCTCTTGCCATGGTAAATAGCTGTTTGACAAGCTTCTCCGATTCACCCATCCACTTCGACACAAGATCACTAGAACTCACACTAAAGAAAGTGGAATTAGCCTCTGTCGCGACAGCCTTGGCCAGATAGGATTTACCGGTACCGGGAGGGCCGTAGAGCAGAATACCAGATGTAGGTTTACGGTTACCCTTAAATAGATGAGGAAACTTTACAGGAAGAATGACGGCCTCCTTTAGTGCCTCCTTGGCACCTTCCAGACCGGCAACATCCTCCCATTTCACATTTGGTTTCTCGCTCAATATAGCACCAGAGAGGGCTCCCCTTAATTTCTTGCTGTCCTCCGCCTCATCATCGTTGCTGTTGGATATCTTTTTACCACCGGACGTGTTACCGTCCTTGCCAGCAGCACCGTTACCTCCATCAGCCCCATTCTTGCTTTCGCTTTGGGACTCCTTTTCCAGATGTTCCTTTAATTGCTCTGCGCGGTTCAGGTACTCGCTAAACTTCGCCCTTATGAGGTCCTTGGACTTTGGATTCTTTTCGTACTTTAAAGCGAGCATGAGATAGTCAAGACCGTTGTAATATGCAGTGTATGCCTCCTCATACTTTGTGTTACTGTCCAGATCGATAGCCTTCTGGACCAGCTCAATCCCCTTTGCTAGGAAGTCTCCCGTACTCATTGCTTGGTTATGTTGTGAATATGATATGGAAAAAATAATCCTGTCGAAATAACAGCCACAGGATTCTTCAATTGTCTTTCGGTAATAATACAGTGCTCAATAATTGGTTGCAAACGCAGAATTTTAGCAATATATATATATATATCTATCAAAATCCCACTTGACACTGTGATCAGCTGTTCGATGTCTCTCTATTAACGCAAAAAGATCAGTGAACGGAAAGGCTACCCACTACTAAAAACTTTGCCAACCTGCACCATCAACTGCACACCTCATCTTAACCACGAACCACCCTTAACACCTGTTTTGTTGGACCATCCAAAGCGCTCCTCCAGGCAAGTCGGATCCTCCCATTCCATCCCTGGAATGGCCAGTGCATCCGGCAGAGGCCAGTAAAGAGACGCCCGAGGTCCCGCACAGCGAGTCCGTTGGCGATACGCCTTTATTTTTTAATTTTTTTTGCCCGCAGAGAATTCTCGGCACGTGACACCAAATATTGTCAGAGGGTAACCTTCTTCTGCATTGTTTAGAGGGTATTACTCTTGTTCTCTCTAAAAGGTATTACTCTTGTTCTTTCTAAAAGGTATTACCCTTGTTCTTTCTACAAGGGCATTACCCCTGTCCCTTCTAAAAGGAGTCGTTTATTTCTATATATGTATATAGGTGTGCGTTGGTTGTAGGATTATTTGAATCATGTGTTTGGCGATGCCTACTTTGCGGTGTCTTTCTTAGTGTCTGTTTCGTTGCTGTCCTGTTGAGGGGCGGGTATGTTGATACCCATTGTGAGCGATTCTGTCTGTGGGATGGTTGGGTATTTGCTGTAGAAGTTGATCTTTGGTGGGGCGAGGTTCAGGTTCTTGTTTTCGTGGTTGTCGACGGAGAGCCTTCTGATTGGACTGGACGTCACCAGCGGGTTGACCTTCCTCTCGGGCGATGGTGGCAGTTCGTC
>JAKTPZ010000041.1:13082-23188 GCA_030579215.1 Maudiozyma pseudohumilis
CGGATCCTCCCATTCCATCCCTGGAATGGCCAGTGCATCCGGCAGAGGCCAGTAAAGAGACGCCCGAGGTCCCGCACAGCGAGTCCGTTGGCGATACGCCTTTATTTTTTAATTTTTTTTGCCCGCAGAGAATTCTCGGCACGTGACACCAAATATTGTCAGAGGGTAACCTTCTTCTGCACTGTTTAGAGGGTATTACTCTTGTTCTTTCTAAAAGGGTATTACTCTTGTTCTTTCTAAAAGGGTATTACTCTTGTTCTTTCTAAAAGGTATTACTCTTGTTCTTTCTAAAAGGATACTACTCTTGTTCTTTCCAAAAGGGTATTACGCCTGTCCCTTCTAAAAGGGCAATACCCCTGCCCCTTCTAAAAAGATAATACGCTCGTCCCTTGTAAAAGGAGTCGTTTATTTCTATACATTTATATAGGTGTGCGTTGGTTGTATGATTATTTGAATCATGTGTTTGGCGATGCCTACTTTGCGGTGTCTTTCTTAGTGTCTGTTTCGTTGCTGTCCTGTTGAGGGGCGGGTATGTTGATACCCATTGTGAGCGATTCTGTCTGTGGGATGGTTGGGTATTTGCTGTAGAAGTTGATCTTTGGTGGGGCGAGGTTCAGGTTCTTGTTTTCGTGGTTGTCGACGGAGAGCCTTCTGATTGGACTGGACGTCACCAGCGGGTTGACCTTCCTCTCGGGCGATGGTGGCAGTTCGTCCCGCGGCTTGATGTTGTCCTTCTCCAGGTTTCTGATATCCCTGCGGGATTTGACGTACGATCTGTCCACGTTGGCCTCGTCCAGCAACTTTTCAAACAGCGTGTTCTTCTCACGCGCAAACTTGAGGTCTTCGTTGGCGTTCTTGAGCTGTCTTTCCAGCAGGTTTACCTTGTTTTTCAAGGTGTTGTTGGCTATAGACTGTGCATTTTGCTGGTTCGCAAAATCTGCATCTGCAAGCATATCCCTGTTGTGCCTCTCCCTCTGCAAGACGCTTTCCCTGTTGTGCCTCTCCCTCGGCAAAACGCTTTCCCTCAGCTCTTGCAAGCTGCGGCCGTCTCCAGTCCCAGCTTGCTGCTTTCTCCTATAGCCCCCTGGCGAATGTGCGTAGTTCGCATGGTACTTCCGTCTCTTCCTAGACTTTCTTCTCATGGATGTGTCGGCGTCAGAGTCGTCGCCGTTTGTGAAGAAGAAGGATTTGATAGAGCTGAAGAGAGAGTTCAACCTCCCGCGCTTGCGCCCTGGGCCGCGCTGGCGCCCAAATGACCCGCTGTTGTCGTCAATGTAAGATTCGCTCCCGAGATCAAAATCTCCTGCATCGCCGTCGTCGTCGCCGTTTGTATAATCATAGTCATCGTACCTGTGACTGCCCTCTCGACCGCGAGAGTCCTTGCTTCGTAACCGTTTCACCCTGTGTCCATACGGACGCCCAATCGCGTCGGTGCCGTTCACCCTTGCGGCGTCCTGGATGAAATCATCCGACGACGACACGGGCTGGATGCCCGACTGAGATATCTCTATATTGCTGTTTCCAACATCCAGCGTGCCGTCTGGAAGATCCATCGCCCTCTCGCCATTACGTTTCATGATCAAACTAGTCTCCCTGCTCTGGGCCCTGTTTCCACGTGTCAACGCCATACCAATATTAGTAAATAATGCAAAGGGCCGATCAAGTCGTCAAAAAAGTTTCCCCTTTCTTTCTATTTTCCGCGCGTTCAACACTAGTAACACTCGGTTGACCAATTAGCAAAAACTGTACCAACTGACTCAAAATGTACACTCAACTCCACCTTCTGGCAACACAACTCCCAAGTCTAGTTTGTTTACTTGTAGATCTCCGTCACTATAAATATCACTCTTCTGTTATTTTTTCAGGCGCGTCTCGCCCTTTTTCGCCTGCGCCAAACGCTGCCCGAAAAAAACAGCTGAAATTTGAAATTGGCGAGGAAGTCACGTGGCCAGACGCGTCAATAAATTTGCAGAGGCGCCAGGCATTCAAGAGGGATCATACGGGTGTTAAAAGTGTGAGGTTTCGCTGGTTTTGCCTTGTTTTGGGTGACTTTGAGGGAAGGGTGTATCCATAGTTTTTGCACTCGTGTCAATCGACTATATCAGCACTGGTTCCCGTTTTCGTCGCATTGTTAATACCTGTACTGTCGGCGTATCCCTGCATTCATCACCAAACATTCTCTGCCGGAAAAGAGATACTGGGCCCTAACTATTCACATACACATACACACACTCAGCAATGTTTCACGGGTCGTCGCTTCCCGTGCATATCCAACCCGCACATCTCAGGCCGCTGGCGTATCGTACCTTGTCGAAGAAGTACGGTCTTAGCATCAAATCGGATGGTCTAGCTGCGCTGGCGAAGTTCGTGGGGGACAATTTCACTATCGACTGGAAGAAGAACCCAGACACGGTCAAGTTCCTCGAGAATTTTGCCACTGTGTGGAAACAGCAGGAGAGGGGATTGTTCGTGGACGGACAGGGTGTGCAGCAGGTTATCGTAGAGATGCAGGAGAGGAAGAAGGCCCTCTCGCAGAACATGCAGAGTGCCGCGAAGCCTCAGAAGAAGGACGGAAATCTCGATAAGTTCCTGCACAAGAAGAGTGCGTCTCCTGCTCCAGCACACCAGATATTAGAGGCAGGGTCTTTAAGTGAACCCAATTCACCAGTTTTAAGCAGAACGGCGTCCGAGCAGCCGACCGCTCACGAACAGCTCACAAACACTCAGGACGATACCCAGGACGAGTCAATGGTAGCCAATACTTCTCTGGTCATGCCAGAGATGTCCCATGATGATATACCCATGATCGATTCAGATGAGGACATGGTGATGCAGAAGGACCCGCAACATGCATCTGATGCCCCTGGTTACGATGACGGCTACAGCTCCTCAGACGGAATTGAGCACCCACAAGGATCAGAACTAAACTGGAGAGACTATTTCAAGACTATTAACGCAACAGAGCTGCAAAAGTTTTCATACGATCCTTTAAAAATGCATTTCGTATTCACACCCTCCACCAGAATAAACAACCCACACAACATTAGCATAAAACTTCCAACGGTAAAGGCAAACACAAATATGTTTTCCAACAGGTACCATTTGGTCAAGGACAGAATTATGAGAAATGAAGCATTCCAAAATGCCGAGACATACAACCCGCTCTCCTCGATGATGTCTTTGAAGAACGAGTTGACACCGGGGTATGATTCCAACGGCAGCGGGTCGTACATGGCAATAACTCCTGTTAAGAACCTGCTGGGTCGTGACGGCCATAATTTCTTGATTATGGGTCTTCTACGCAGAAACAACAAGGGCCACTGGACTATCGAGGATCCATCGGGAATGACAGAGATCGATATATCACAGGCAATCCCAACAGAGGGTGTGTACTATGTTCCGGGGTGCATTGTATTGGCCGAGGGTATCTACTTCACAGTGGGGAACAGATTCCACGTGACATCCATGACACAGCCACCTGGTGAAAGAAGGGAAGCAACATTGGAGAATATCGGGAACATCGATCTGTTAGGAATCAATGGCCAATCAAACCCAAATTACATTTCGCGACTCGATAGGGAACTAAAAATTCGCCTGTATCAATTAGAGAGAAACCTGGCAGACCACCGTGTTATTGTTCTAGGTGGTGACATCTTCCTGGACCAAAATGCTACCTTGGACGCATTGCATAAGGTATTTTCCAAGTTAAACGAAGACCCACCAACAGTGATTATTTTGAATGGTTCGTTCTCCTCTGTACCAGTATACTCATCCATGAGCTGTAGGATGATCAGCTCAACCGCCCAATACAAGAATAATTTTGATAGTCTAGCTCAGGTACTCTCTGATTTTTCAGAGTTGACTGATCAGAGCACCTTCGTCTTTATCCCTGGTGTAAATGATCCGTGGAGTTCTACAAGTTCTCTGGGCAGTGCCAACCTATTGCCACAGAGACCGATTCCAAAATATTTCACCCAAAAGATCGACAGAGTGTGCAAAAATGTGGTGTGGGGGTCAAACCCGGTTAGAATTGCTTATCTATCTCAGGAAATCGTGGCTATGCGTGACGACCTTGATGACAGGTTGAAAAGACACAGTGTGATATTCCCAATGGTGGAGGAACAGAGGGAAGACAACGTCGCAGACCTAAACGAGAGATTGGAAGATGTTTCATTGAATGATTCTACAATAATCAGTCAGCTAATAAAGGACACACACCAATTGTCAACTGAGGTAGAGCAATCTAGAAGGTACGTCAAAACTTTGCTTGACCAAGGTCATCTATCTCCTTTTCTGACGACAATCCGCCCCATTGTGTGGGATCTTGACCATGCTTTGACCTTGCATCCAATCCCAACAACACTGATAGTGTGTGATACAACGGCTCCCAGATTTGATGTTACATACAATGGCTGCAAAGCAATGAATCCCGGTAAATTCATTTTGAATAGGCGCGCAAGATATTTGGAATACGTTCCCGCAATTAAGAGGGCCGAGCAACAAGAAGTGCATTTCTGATATGTAATATTTAGCATTGAACATTATACATATTAATAGTATCAAAGATATTGAACTGTAATATCTGACATGCCTTACTTTCTATAACGAGAGACATTTTCAATATGGATATGCTTTGAACGTTTTAGTAACGGATGTTGGCATACAATATGTTGGATCAATAGGGTCCAGATCGTAGAAACCCATTAAACTCAGTCCAGCAAGACCAAAAATAGTGTGATACACATCTACCTCATTATCAGGCCTGTCTGCAATGCCACCTTTAACATTATCCTGGGCCTCCAAAATAAATTTCCGGAGACTGTCGAAATTGATCCAATCTAATTTCCCAATAATGGCTAAGGATGACAAGACCCACCAACTGTAGCAGACGTCAGGAAGCTTACTAGGTCTACCATTCAAGCCACCATCTGGAAGTTGGCGTTCGCACAACCACCAACCAGTTTCCTCTATTTGTGCTGGAGTTAGCGCATCTAGCTTATTTGTTATCTTCAAGGCCCCTAGACACGTGAATGCTTGAGCAGCATGACTTTCAGCACCTGGACACAACCCGAACCCACCATCAAAATTATAACACTTTAGAATGAACTCCACGGCTGGATCCACAATCGCTGGTGTCAGTTTACCTAATATGGAGAGGGCATTTAATGCCGTGTATGAGAACCTCGTATCGACTTCACCAAACCTATCTCCTTGGAAGGATCCATCCGGTAACTGATTTCCTGTTATAAATTGAACACAGTTTTCCAGTTTATTATCTTCATTCAAACTGTCCAGACTATCATAAGTTGCTAATATTTGAATGGCGGACAACGTGGACAGAAGGTGCGAATCGTGTCTAGGGAACGGTCCGAAACCATTGTGTACTGGGTCCCAACAACTCATGACAAATTTAATCACATCGTCTCTCTTGAACGTCTCCTTGGAATTGAGAATGCACAATGCAGTCAGACCCCAGTAAACTCCGTTGAGACGCAGGTGTTCTGAAAGCCAGTACTCCAAATCGCTAGTTTTCTGGTCTAGAGACTCGATGTATTTAATATGTTTCTCCTTTAGTAACTCAGACTCACTCATAATAACACAATAGACCGAAGGCGTGTATTGTAGTCTTCAAGATATTGCAAGTTCCACTTCTGTTCTTTGTTTTGGAAGTCACTGCATTGTCGAGGTTCTTTATATAATTTTGGTTCAACGGCAATGTCTTCGGAAAACAAACAATAGTATATAACATGGTCCATATAAAATATACCAGTAACCTCATCGCCTTGCTAAACGGAGAGAAGGAGATAAAATAGATTCACAATAGAAGTGCACGGAAATCTTTAATAATGAGTGGTGCTCGTATTTCTCTAAATGACCTACCAGTTGATAATGATTTCAAGGCCGGTTCGAATGATGATACGGTTCATGACACTCTCCAAAAACTAGAGGACAGGAAGCAGGCACATCTCACCATCACACCGACAGATGACGATGCTGTTGTAAGAGCCCTTGAATTGATCGGACAACCCATAAAGCTGGAGAATGAAGATGAACCTCAGAGGCGCGAACGTCTGGCAACTATATTATCTGTTGATAGAGATTCCTTGAAGGCATATTATGCTTCTGATGTATATTTACAAATGCAATCTAATAACGGCAAGGCACAGACCCAAGAGGACTCGGATAATACTTCAGATGATGAAGAGTTTTACACACCCGCAAGCACGGAATTACAAGCTGCCCGTAATTTCATCTTGCTTGATTCTATGGAAAGATCTCGAAGACGATTAGAGGATGCCAGACAGAAAGCGAAGTCAACAAATATTCCAGAACTGATCCATCGTCATAGACAATTCGCTGAATCTACCAATACCATTGTACTATCTGGCTCACAGGTAGTGTCAAGCAGACCTATCTCAAGAGTAAAATACTCACCAAATGGGAAGTATGTTGCTGCAGGCAGTTGGGGAGGTGATCTATCCATTCAGACAACAGAGGAGTTACAACACGTTGTAAAAGTTGAAGACTCCACAAGGGGAAAAATTGGAGGTCTTGCATGGAATAATGATGGTTCTCTTCTCATCAGTGGTGGTGAGGATACTTTTATTAAAATGTATCAGTTTAATGAAGATGCGCGCACGCTACAAGAACTCAGGACATTCCAGGGACACGAAGCGAGAGTTTCCCATGTCAAGTTCCATCCCACAAATAAATACATAGCTAGTGCATCTTTTGATACTACTTGGAGGTTATGGGATATCGAAACTGGAACTGAGTTGCTATTACAGGAAGGGTATAGTAAAGAAGTCTATGCTCTGGATATCCAAAAGGATGGTGCACTTCTTTGCACAGGTGGAATGGATAATATAGGTCTGATATGGGATATTCGTGCCGGTCGCAGTATCATGGAACTAAATGGCCATACAAAACCCATATACGCAACCGAATGGGCACCCAATTCGTATGAGGTTGTTACTGGTGGTGGAGATGGTATTATCAATGTGTGGGATATCAGAAACACCAAGAAATCCTGTGAAATACTGGCTCATAAAAGTATCATCACTGATCTAAACTTTTCGAGTAATGATACACCAGTGCTAGTATCGAGCAGTTATGATAAGCTAATCAACATTTATTCAGCAAGTACGTGGACTAAATTAAGAACATTGGAGGGCCACACAGATAAAATCCTTACAGTTGATGTTTCACAGGATGGTGCACATTTAGTAAGTGGTGGCTGGGACAGATCTGTTAAATTATGGGAGAAATGAGGAGCGCTGCTCCATTTATATGTACATATATATATGTATATAACAGGTCATTAATGCAAGTACTCTTGGAGTTGGGTGTGTTTAATTTTCATATGCATAGTTGGTTTCTATTTTTATTTCCGTCTACCTTTCGTTTTGGTAGTATTAGTAGTTCTCACCCTTGATGTCGGCACCTGGTGGAGCTTTTCTATCAGGTCTGTCAGAGCAATTTCAAGCTCATCGTGACTCTTTTCTTCATTCTTTAGCTCGACCCGTATTCTTTCTATGCGCTCCTTAACATCGTCTTGACTTACAGCATCCCTTTCAAATATTTCCCGTATGACGACCTGAATGGTTTCAGATTCCTGCTTCAACTTATCTATCTCTTCTGTATTCGTCTTTATAGCACCATCGGCTCTCTCGATCTCCTTGGACATGTACTCCTTCTCTTTTGACTTCGACTCCTTCTGTCTCTGCTCCCTTTCGAGATTTTCAAGAAGAGTGTTCCTTTCAGTTGTCAATTCTCTTAGCTTGCCCTCCAATTCTACATCGGTCGATAGACTATCTAAGGCAGATTTATATTTGTCCTCGGCAGCCTTAATCAGATCGTAATTACTATTGCTAGTGATCTCAGCTGCTTTTGAATCGGCCTCCAATTTTGCGATCAGGGCTTTACTGTCCTTAAATTTGGTGTGGACGGATTCGCATTCACCCATATAGAATTGGACGTGACTCTTCTCAATCGGATTTACAGACTCGTAATCGGCAATCTCCTTTACCTGGCCCTCTATATCTAGATAGACCTGGCCAATGGACTGAATCAGTTTATGTGTCAGAATCCCACTTACAAGATGGTAATTTATCGAGTCTTCTTCACCTGCCGCCGTGATACCGGTAAGCTCCTTCATACCTTGTTTTGTTGGATTGGTAGAATAATCATTCTTCAACCTTTTCAGCTGGTAGTACGGTATACTTTCACCATTATTGGAATTGTCATCATGGCGGTCCTTATGTCTACCGCGCTTCCTTGAGTTTTCATTAAAGATTGCATCCAGGTCCTCCACTTGATTAAATTTGACCTCGCTGAGCAAAGACCGCTCAACATCCATCTGATTATACTCCTTAATTGGGTAAACATCTGGTAACGGCCAAGGCAAGGTTGAGTCTTCCAACCAGTCGATGAGGTAACTCAGGTGCTGCGAGTATATTGGCCTGAGGTCCGGTGGCAATGTGCCAACACGATCTCTGAGGACAACAACAGCAGCTGTGACACGAGCTAGGTACTCTGTTGAGGTCTTGTCGTACTTTTGGCTGAAAAACAGACTGCAGTGATCCACCGAGTCTATAGCAACAAGCCTCACTATTGGAGCGCGGGCTTCACTGCCCTTGTTGGGTCTAGCATGCTTCAATATACGCTGAAGATGAGGAGTCTCGGTATCTACCGAAGGGTCGACGCTGATGAGCATATCAAATCTGTCGTCTGCGTCAATTGCCCGTGCCTTCCCGGCAGTTGGTTCTGAAGAGAAAATGTGGCATGTACAGGAATAGGTGCGCGGCCGCTTTTGTTTGGACTTGATAGAGGCACCGTCATGACGCTTGATGTTCACCTTATTACCCAAAAGTAGGGCCTCGATCAGGTCCATCGTCCTGCCCGGTCTACACACAATAGCTGTATTTGTCTCGTATTTCTGGACGAGATTCATGAGGTCACGCAGAACAGTAAATTTCCCACTTGTCTCGGCAAGATGGGCTGGAATGTCTCTTGTAATCAACGATTTGGGCATGTAGTGGTCTATCAACAGGTAGGGATGGGTTGCAATAAAGGCACTGTTGGTGCACATCGTACGCATAGACTCCAAAACAACATCCTCCTTGTAGTCCGAGGTCTCAAAGTACCGTAAGATATCTGAATAATGCAGCGACACAATTTGATCGGTGAGCTCCTTCTGATAAAGACACATCGTTGTGGGTAACCAGTAGTCCCCTGAAACATCACCCGTAGCACCCAGTGTCTGGGCGTCGACAATACTGGGATCCGGTTTGGTATCCAAAATCTTTAGTAAATCCATTTCCTTATTTTGTAAGTTGTAAGTTGTAAGTTGTAAGTTGTAAGTTGTAAGTTGTAAGTTGTAAGTTGTAAGTTGTAAGTTGTAAGTTGTAAGTTGTAAGTTGTAAGTTGTGATTTGTGATTTGTAATTTGTAATTTGCAAGTTGTAATTTATAATTTGCAAGTTGTAATTTGTAATTTGTCAATTTCCCACTGGGGTTAAATCTGGAGCACACTAGCACTAAAAGAAATAGAAAAAAATATGTGACAATCGGATTTTCAAAAATTCCTTTGGTGTTGCCCCGGTAAACTGTACCCTCTCAGCACTCTGTTGCACTGGCAAAGCTCTTGTTTATAGCTGTTTTGGCTAAATATTCCTTCCGGTTACTCCCGTTCTTCTTCACCTGAAAATAGCAGAGAAGCGCTGTCAAAAGGGGAAAACACGTAATATAATACAAACGCGGGATAAAAACACGTCGAATTTCCAATTAATGAACTTCTTGTAGTCGTCCAAGGCCCGCTAGACTGTGATAATCGCACTGTTCCGTGAAAGAATCGTCCCAAATTGCAACTTCACCACCCGTTAAAGACTAACAGCCAAAAGAGACAAAGTAGAGGAAAGTCAAACACTTTTTTAACCTTGGCGGACCGGGCAGAAAAAACAATATTGCGTCGTTTTTCCTAGGCGGGGCTCTTTCTGGGGCTTTTGTTTGGCAGCCGGCCAGGTAGACGAAGGCAGGGACTGTTTCAGGACAGGATCGATGGGGTTCTTCTTGGTAGGGACTATTTGCAAGTATGTATTGTGTATA
>JAKTPZ010000041.1:23814-49142 GCA_030579215.1 Maudiozyma pseudohumilis
CACGTCGAATTTCCAATTAATGAACTTCTTGTAGTCGTCCAAGGCCCGCTAGACTGTGATAATCGCACTGTTCCGTGAAAGAATCGTCCCAAATTGCAACTTCACCACCCGTTAAAGACTAACAGCCAAAAGAGACAAAGTAGAGGAAAGTCAAACACTTTTTTAACCTTGGCGGACCGGGCAGAAAAAACAATATTGCGTCGTTTTTCCAAGGCGGGGCTCTTTCTGGGGCTTTTGTTTGGCAGCCGGCCAGGTAGACGAAGGCAGGGACTGTTTCAGGACAGGATCGATGGGGTTCTTCTTGGTAGGGACTATTTGCAAGTATGTATTGTGTATATATATTCGGATTGGGTCACAGCTGCGACATATCGACGCAACTATTGAATTAGAAAACCACGCAAATGTCGACTGCTAAGGATAACAACAAGCTGAGTGCTGATGAGATTGCGCTTTACGACAGACAGATCCGTCTGTGGGGGATGGCTGCGCAGGCTAACATGCGCTCCGCCAGGGTTCTGTTGGTGAACATCGGTTCAATTGGTACCGAGGTTGCAAAGAATGTTATGCTGAGTGGAATCGGTAATCTGTACGTTCTGGATGAGCACAC
Organism: Maudiozyma pseudohumilis; assembly: GCA_030579215.1. Lineage (NCBI taxonomy): Eukaryota > Fungi > Ascomycota > Saccharomycetes > Saccharomycetales > Saccharomycetaceae > Maudiozyma > Maudiozyma pseudohumilis. The sequence goes on from JAKTPZ010000041.1 coordinate 24,422, forward strand.
CGTGCAGGAGGAGGATCTCGGTTGTCAGTTCCTCTTGGCCAAGGAAGACGTCGGTACTAAGCGTGTTGATGCCTGTTTGCCTCGGTTGCAAGACTTGAACCCGCGTGGCAATCTCAAGGTAGACCACACCCCTCTTGCGGAGAAGTCGCGTGAGTTCTTCCAGGAGTTTGACCTGATTGTGGCTACAGAACTGGCTAGTGCCGAGATTGACTCTCTCAACAGGATCTCTAGAGCCCTGGGTATCCCTATATTCGTTGCTGGTTCCAACGGTCTCTTTTCCTACATATTTGTTGATTTGATTCAGTTTGATTCTCAGGAGGAGAAATTAAAGAGCGGGAGAAGCACCGAACTGGGGAGGTTGTCCAGCAATCGTGAGGTCATTGGGGTCGATGTTCGCATAGACGAGGACGATCCAAAGAAGGTCTACGAGAAGGTCACCACCAGAAATACTTACAAGCCATTCCACCAGCTTCTACAGAGTGCTACACTGCAGGATAAGTTGACACGGAGACAGGCCAAACGCGTTAATAATGTTCTACCGCTGACTGTATCTTGTCTAACACAGCACCCTCCATCCTTGAAGGAGTTGCAACGCAACGTCGTCCAAACCTGTAACGACCTACATATTACATCAGAGAATCTGAAGCCAGAGTACACAGAGCAGTTTTTCAGACAATTGGGCGTAGAATTCGCACCTGTTGCTGCTATTATAGGTGGTGCAGTGGCACAGGATGTCATCAATATACTCGGAAAGAAAGCGTCCCCTCTTAATAACTTTTTGATATTCGATGGTATCACCCTCGAAATGCCAATATATGAGTTATAAAATAAGACAATGATATATGAATTGTATGATACGATGATGGTATGTGTGGCGTACAACACAAGAATGATAAATGTGTAGGTTCTCTGCTTATTTTATAGCTACAGTGATTGCTTATGTATATATTGGAATGCAAAGAAAGAAAGAACGAAAAAGATAGAGCCCCATCCGAAATATAACGAATATCGTAAAGGTAGATTTAAAATAGTACTATAAATACATATGTATATCCGTTGTTGTGTGAGTATTGCCTTGTTATCGCTTGAATGGTCATTCTTACCCTAAACAGAAAAACGCTCTAATGAACGCACCAAACCCGGTTGATGATTTCTGTTTGGGCGCCTCATTTCGGTACTTCAGTTGCAGTTAGTTCTGGTTGCCGACAGTGACCTGCTGCAAGTGCAGCATGAAGTTTTGCAGAGAAATATCATCGGTCAGGACGATAGTGGAGTTAGCACCGTTCATCTCCTGGTAGTTGTCAGATGGGTTCAGCTTGGACAGCAGGAATCTGGCCTGAGAACCACCGTGCTCAGTGTCAATGAATCTTGGAAGTGGGAATCTGTCAACAAGAAGCTCGGCAGCATCCATCTTTGGCTCCTCAAGAAGGTTCTTGAAGTCAACGTAATCTTGATTGTCCTGGTAGCCAGCCTTCCTCCACTGGGCAATCTGCTCACCGTGGTAGATCAGAATGAAGAAGAAAGTATCTAGCAGCAAGATAGTGTTAGCCTTGACAGAGACGGAGTCCAGAAGAACAGGCTGGGGCTCATCCTCCATAGAGTACGAAGTCAGGGTTGGCTGGATCATGATCAAAGAGTTCATGGTGTCTTCTCTGGTGAAAATGTGTCTGTAGAAAGCAGTCTCATCAGGAGAGTTGTTGAAAACACTTAGGAACTGCGATCTTCTCAAGTAATAGGTAAACTGTGGATACAACGAGAAGTTAGGCGACAAGCTGAAAGAGTTTGGCTCGTCCTTGCGGTACTCAGCGTATCTCTGGCACAGCTTGATTAGAGTTCTGTCAATCCATCTGATGACATCAGCACCATCATCGGCCTCTGCCTTGGAGACAGCAATTCTTGCCATCAAAACAGCAGCAGTCTCCTGGTCAAAAGAGTTGGCGATACCTGGGTTACCGAATGGAAGCATTGGATTGGCAACTGTGGTAACTCTAACACGGTTAGTACCAGAGGCATGCTGGTAGTAGGTAGTGATCTGTGTATAAGCAGTGACGCCGCCCTGTGGGTTCATTTGACCGTTGGTGGCAACGGTATTGGCAACATCAAAGAAGATAGCGTAGGAGTGGTTTGGAGAAATTGATGACATTTTCCACGCGGAGGCACCACCAATACCAATCTCAGAGTCACTGACATTACTTGTGTCAGACTTCTTAACAGCGGTAGCGTGACCGATCAGACCTTGCAACTTCAATTGGCGACTGGTCTTGACAGTTAGAGTAGCATTGAAAGCCATTCTCAGGAAACCTTCGTCATCCTTAGAAAATAGTCTGACGTACGATTGCTTGAAAATAGCAGTAGAGAAAGCATCGGTTAGCAGCAAGACACCACCGGTAGAGTCAGTCAGCTGTTTCATCTCAGACATACCCACTTGATCGTAGCAACCGGCAAAAATATCAACTGTATGTCCGTTCTCAGAGACTCTGTCGGCAATCTGGTTGTAAAACTTACAAGCCTTCTTGTAGTGGACGGCTCTGTCGGAGTCAATATCGTGGTGGGATCTCAATGGGTCCTTCAGCTCTGGGCTGACAATAAGACCCGGAGTCACGGTACCTGGTCCGGCAGCAAATAGAATAATTCTAGCAGCATTGCCCTTGTAGCAACCCTGTAGTAGCAGAGAGGCAATGTTAATAGCAGAACCAGTGGCTCTGACTGGTCTGTGGCCAGCTGGAACGGTCCATTGATCTGGAGTCAGGTTCTCTAGTAGCTGGTTCAGCTTGAACTCAACAGTCTCTAGAGGAAGGAAGAATCTGTTCAAGGACATTGGGGTGATCTTCGTGTGAGACATCATACCAGCAACGTTGGATGGCTTCTGACCAGTCAGCATCTCGACTAATTGCTCTAGCTGGTATTCTCTGTCACCTCTGAAGACGTTGCATCTGTCGATAGTTGGACTGGAAAGGTCGTGCAGTTGGATAACGTTACCGTACGTGATCAGACCAACAAGGGCGTTAGGTGGCAGCAAAGACAGGGACGTGATAATAGACTCCTTTAGAGAGTCCAGGTTCTCCTTCTCAGCGGTGATATCAATCACAAAGAAGAAAATAGGAGGGACACTAACAGGTTTGTTAGTGATGTATTCCATGGTGGTCTTCTGCATCTCAGGAGGGCAGTTCTCGGCAGTCATGTTGGCATACTGCGCTGGTAGAGCATTCCTGGTGAAACAGATAGGACACTGCCAGCTGCTCGAGCGGGTGTCAACCTGGGCGTAAGGGTTCAGAATGGCCTTACAGCTTGGGCCGGAACAGACAACTGGGTTGTATTCAGCAACCGTCAGATCGTCGTACTCCTTCAGTGGAGTGTACATGCATCCGATTGGCACGACACACTTGCTGGCGTCAGCCTTGGTGGCTGGGAAGTTGTTCCAGGAGAAACGGATTCCGTTAATATCTTCGTTGGCCTCGAAATCCATGGCAAAATTGCGCTTGTAGTGATCTGGGGAAGTTGTAAATCAAAATGTAAATGAGGTACCCTTGTTCTGGGAACAACTATATGTCCCTTGGCTCATCACCTAATAACCCAAACGCCACCAATGATGCTACAATTTCCACACTGATCCAAACAACGAATCGCCTGTGTGAGCCAATTCGCCTCGAGAATCCTCCTCTGGGCTCTCTGCCAAAACAATGGAGAGGGCCAAAAGGCCGAAAGAACGAGAACCTCGGGCCACGGTGTCGCGTCGTGTGGCATGATAAATTTATTGGCACAAATTGCAATGAATTTATCAGCCATAATAGCAAGTGAAAAGGGTAAAGACCACCAACAAGCTACCGATTGACTGGGTGCCAGGTCATTTAAACCAGTTTCTGTAACCGATCCAATAACAGTTCTCTGATGTCTTCCAAAAACGTGTCTACACCAGTCCTAGCCGTGCTGCTATGCGCGCTGTGTGTAGCTCTGCGCATGCTGGGCTCTGTTTTATTCCCAGCCCTGGGTGCTGCCCTGGACAAGAGTGCTGAGTTTTCATCACCGGTGACTTCCTACAGGTCGCTTAAGGAGTCTCTGGTTGTCCTTTCGGGTAGCGGGTTATATGATGGTGGTGTTGTTCACCACCCTCCATTGTTGATCCAGGCGATGCGCGCTCTCCCACTAGTGTACCACACTTCTGTATTCATTGCATTCGATTGTCTCGTGGCTATCCAGTTCCTACGTCTGACAGCCCAGATTAAAAGGCGGTATCCTACCATCACCGTTGCTGTATGGCTACCAGCTCTTGTCTATGTTGTGAACCCACTAAGTATCATGAGTTGTTTGAGTCAGTCATCCGTTGTGTTCACCCACTGGGCCATTATCAATGCTGTAAGTCAGGCACTTGCAGGGAGCATACCGCACACTGCTCTGTTTGTGTCCCTGGCGGGATATTTTGGAGTTTATCCGCTATTACTTGTGTTTCCCCTGGCCACGTTCCTGCTGAAAAGAGGAAAATGTTCGCTGCTAAAGTTGGCACTGTTCGTCTCATTGGATGTTGCCATACTTCTCGGGGCATCTTACAAGGCCAGTGGTGACAGTTGGGATTTCCTCCGTGCGAGTTACTTCACCTTGTTAAATTTTGAAATTGTCTCTCCTAACCTAGGCCTCTGGTGGTACTTCTTCGTTGAGATGTTCACCGAGTTCATACCCTTTTTCAAAACAGTGTACAACCTGTTCTTACTCTCGATGGTCATCCCAATTTCACTTCGTTTCTATACCCAGGCACTTTTCGCCACCGTGGTAGTGATGGGATGGATCGTGCTGATGAAGCCATACCCGGTACTTGGAGAGTACGGTTTCTGGTTTGTGTGGCTCCTGTACTTCCAGCCTGTGGCCGGATACATGCGTTACAAGGTGTTTGCCATGCTTCTGTACATCCACGGTATCATGCTGTCGCCCATCTTTTACCACTTGTGGATTGGATCCGGTGCCGGTAATAGTAACTTCTTCTACGCAGTCTCGCTGGTCAACGCTTTAGCCGTCGGCACTATCCTATCCGATCTCCTGTGGGCCATGCTGAGACACGAGTATGACGGTGACAAACCTAATTTTGAGCTGAAACTGGCTCAGATATGAGTGTTCATTTATATACATTTTATATATATATATATCTGTGGGTGTGGGTGTGTGATTGAAAATTATAATTAGCCGCCAACGCTAAAGTTACCCGCCCGCCTAAAATTTTAGAAATTTTCGCCCCTCGCCGAATTCGAACGCCCCAGTTGTATGTATACACACATAAATGCAAGCCGGCGATGAGTTAAAAGGAGGCAGTTGGGAGAAGCAGAAGAGAGCAAGAGCAACTCAGCCAGCACTCCCATATGTCAGAAGTACGTATTTATGCATATACCAGTTTCTCAGTTTTCCCCAACACCTTATACTAACAATAAGACAATATCAGCAGTTCGTCCCAGTTAATCCCAAGCCGTTCTTACGTGGTCTCGTCGGCCAGCGTGTAGTGGTGACACTCAAGTTCAACGACACCCAGTACAAGGGCACATTAGTGTCGTCAGACAACTATTTCAATGTGCAGCTACGCGACACAGAGGAAGTCGTCAAGGGCAAGTCCGGTGGTCGCATCGGCGACATATTTATACGATGCAACAACGTCCTGTGGATTGGCGCGGAGCAGCCAGAATAGTAAACACATGGTGTACATCGCTGTCAACTGCACCAGATACATGTGGTGCCGTGAATTTGAATAACCAGATGAAATTTGCATGCGACTCGACTGTTGCACAAACGGTCCCAGAGATCTAGAGCCCCCGCGTCCCCTGGCTCCTAACATATGCAGACTCCTTGACATCCAACAACGCCATACCACATTCGCATCGTTGTCAAGAGATACTACAGATTGTTGACGATCTACTCTATATATAGACATTTATAACTATATGCTCTCAGACTCAATTGCAGAGAAATGCACGTACAACGCGAAATTTCAGACGCCGGCGAGGAAAGGAAAAAAATACAGCAAGTTAACAGCACATCACCTTTTGACATTTTCCAGGCATTGTTTATATAACAACAGTTTGTGCAAATCGTCCTAGAGGTGCTACTTTGGCTCAACAACTCAACAACTGCACAATTATACATCGCACATTATGGCCGTCACCCAGTCCGTCATTGTCCCTGCTTACAAGGAAAAGCTGAATATCAAGCCTCTTACCCAGAGACTCTTTGCTGCTCTCGGCAACGAGGGTGCCAAGGACACCGAGCTGATCTTCGTTGACGACAACTCCCAGGATGGTTCCGCCGAGGAGGTCGCCGAGCTAGCGAAGCAAGGCTACAACGTGCGCATTATCGTCCGTACCACCGAGCGTGGTCTATCCAGCGCTGTGCTGCGCGGTTTCTACGAGGCCGAGGGTGACTACATCATCTGCATGGACGCTGACCTTCAGCACCCTCCAGAGAGCGTTCCATCTCTCTTCGACTCTCTAAAGACCCACCCATTTGTTATTGGTACCCGTTACGCTCCAGGTGTCGGTATCGACAAGGACTGGCCTCTATACCGTCGTGTCATCTCCTCTACTGCCCGTATGATGGCCAGACCATTGACTACCGCTTCCGACCCAATGAGTGGTTTCTTCGGTCTGCAGAAGAAGTACCTGCTACAGGCCAAGGAGGGTGACGTCGACTCCAAGGGTTTCAAGATTGCTCTTGAGCTGCTTGCCAAGCTGCCACTTCCAGCCTCTCAGCCAATTGGCGAGATCCCATTCTCCTTCGGTGTCAGAACTGAGGGTGAGTCCAAGCTGTCCGGTAAGGTCATCATCCAGTACCTTGAGCAGCTAAAGGAGCTGTACGTCTTCAAGTTCGGTGCCAACAACCTGGTTCTATTCCTGCTGTTCGCTATCATTCTTGCCCTATACGTCCTTTACCAGTTCTACTCTCTGCTTTTCTAAGCGATCAGAGTGCACGCTTAATACAACATCAACATACATAATATATACTAAGTTAGTTAACCTTTTGGAAATACATGAAATGAAGTAATAAAGAAACAAAAATTATTAATTAGTTGTTTTCGTATATACGTTATGTGGGAATAAAAAAAAGTTGCGTATGATAAAAGAAGAGAATACAACAGCAGCTAATACTGTAATGGGTAATATATCATTAACCCCGGAAAATCCAAACCCAGCCCAACTGAACAATGTGCGGGAAGCATAAAAAAGAACCTCTCTCATCTATAATCTGAGTGTTGGGGTGTTGGTAAACTAGGAGTTTTGTATTACTATTACCTAGCAGTATTTCGCAAAGACTGCGATCTTTGTTTAAGAACCAATGACCTGTGAGGTGGTGAGATATCTCATCATCCAGTGGCCATATAAGAATTAATGAATTAAAACAAAAGAGTGAATAGATGTTTCACTGGCAACCGAAATGGGTATGTGTAATTTATTTTCATAATTGCCTGTGAAATTAATCTATGCATCACTAGCAGACTTACAATAGAAGCTCAGCGATGGAAGAAGAGGCAGTGACATCGTTAGCGATGGCGATACCTAGGAAGACCTGGGCCTTGACTGGGGTTAGACAACCACCAGCGACGGCACCGTGTGGAACATCACCTGGGGTGACGATGCTTAGAGGAGAGGTCTCAGTGTAGACAACTGGGATAGACTCAGAAGCTAGCTGGGAGGTGGTAGAGTTGGTGGTGGCACCGGAAGAGATGACGACCAGACCAGAGATAGTAGAGGCAACAGAGTTGACTAGGTCCTCAGAGTAACCACCGTCGTAGACAATTGGGACTAGAGGAGTGATCAAAGAGTACTCTAGAGGAGTGGTGGAGGTGAAGTTAGTGTAGTTGGTTCTTAGAGCGGAGTCGTGGGCAATCAGAGATGGCAGAGATGGCTGGAAGTACCAGGCGACGGTCTTCTCGTCAGTAACAGCACCGACTGGAATGGAGGAAGCAGACTGGTCTAGAGATGGAGAGTAGACACCAGAGTAAATGATACCATCTGGGCCAACAACTAGAGCACCTCTGTTGAAGGCACCAGTGTTGTTAGCAACAAGACCACCTAGAGTGGCGTCGGTAGCAACGACAACTGGCTTGGAGGTGTTGAAGACAACGGCGGCGAAGAAACCTAGAGCCTCTAGGTTCTTCTCGGAGGTTAGAATAACAGTACCCTTGGTCTCGTTGGCGGCAAGAGTGTGGTTAACGGCAGTGGCAACATCGTACAGCTGAGTGATGTTTAGAGCGTTGGTCTGGTTGTAGACGGTAGTGTAGTTGGAACCGGCGTGAGAGCTGGAGTTGTCTAGGGCAACGTGGCCACCAGTGATGTAGACCTGGATGGTCTCGACCAGCTCAGTGACGGTGGTGTTAGCAGCGCTAGAGTTAGAGCTGTTGGCAGCACCAGTAGAGTTGGTTAGGTTCTGGAACCAAGAGGTAGTGTTGAAACCAGTTAGGTTGAAGCTGCTGGTTAGGTTGGCAGCAATGCTGTTGTTAGCAATGACTGGGGTAGAAGTAGTAGCCTTAGCGTGCTTCTTCTTCTTCATTAGGAAGTCGACTGGAGAAGCATCGACAAAAGAGGAGACAGCGGCAATGGCGGTTAGAGCAACACTTAGCTTCATTTTTGGTTATGTATGAGGTGAATTGTTATTGTGGATCTGGAATAGGAATAAAAAAGAAAACAAGAAAATAATAAACACACCTTAAGCAGTGGAAGAGGACCCCACAATAAAATAACAACTGAAGTGTGTAAAGGTCGTGGTTTATATACCACACAAAAGGAACCTCCAAATAACACAAGAAAGAAGTAAGGCAGAGACAAAAACAACGCAGTAATCGTGACAACTTCAGGGTGCACCATCCAACGAACAAAAGAAAAAAGCATCCCTCCCTCTCACATACCTGTGACATCGGTCCCTATTCTCATAATTAAACAGAAAAACATTGCAAAAGTGGGAAAACTGTTGATACCTTCAGAAACAAGTGCAGGGGACACCCCGGAATAGGCCGCAAGGTGAATAATATTTGTGTGCCGCTCATCGATTCCTCCTCCCCCTCCCCCCTTTCAGCAACAAAAGTGGAAGATAGCGCTACGGGGGCGTTACCAATCCCCCTTCCCCTCCCCAGGCTACACAAACAAAGGGAGGTGGGTAGTATCTCGGTAACTACTATCCGTGAGCCCATTCTACGGCGGTTAGCGCAAAGACACACCTAGACAAACAGACTCGTCCACCTACACGGCACCGGGGCGTCACCATCTCCCGCGAATAGAAATGGGATACCGACAAACTGCCTAAACGAGTAAAAGTGCATCATTACAATCGTAAAGTGCGCAGACAGCGGAGACTCCACAGTCCAGGCAGAAGGACAAAGACGAAAGGTGTGAGTGGCGAAGTGAACGGGCACATATTGGAATGTGCGAGGAAGCAAAGGGAACTGCTAGTATCGAAGCAAATTACCGACGGTCCCAGGCCCGAGACACTGCAAACTTCGGAGAAATCTGTCCCAGAGACAGAGAAGCAGGCCTCTCGCTACAAGCCCCTTTCCCTCTTCCCTCTTCCCTCTTCCCCTGCTCCCCTATACTGCAAAACCACAGTTCACTGCTCAGACATTGCATAAACAACAACGACAACAACAACCGCGGCAGCAACAGCAGCTAGGACAACAAAAGCTCAGAGGAGCAGCAACGGGGGCCCCCTCGCCGTCACAATTAAAGTACGATGAAATAACCCAAATTTTCCAGATCGGGTAGTGCTGCCCGGAAAAGCAGTGCGCACAATAGAAGCCCGCCTCTCCCCCGCGCCGTAAAAGTCCCGCAGCAGCGTGATGGCCTCTCCGGGCGGTTCTCCGGGACGGAAAAGGCAAAGGTCGAGCGAGAAAGAGAGAAAATTCCGCAATTGCCCCAGAAACACCCGCACAACACCCAGTGTCCGAACAAGGCAGTCCACTTCCGCATGCAGACACAGCGTCAGCTGGAGGTGTTGTCCGCATACTTCTGTGAAAATGTACGACACCCCCTAATTACATCTCCCAATACGGTAATGAATGCTTCTTAATTGGGACATTCCTTACCAAAGAGGTGGCTCCCTGCAACATCAGGCAACGAGAGTGGGTGTGTGGGTGTACGAGGGTCTCGCACAGAAGAAGGCGGACAACCAGGGAGGAAGTTCAGAGGTTCAGAGGCTCAGTCCTCCAGAACCCAATACAAGGCCTGGGCGATATGTGGTTGCGAGTGGTCGGTTAGCGGTGGGGAGGATGGTAACAGGCGGTGGAAGAAAGGGAGCAAGAGTCGAGACTGTCCGAGTATCCACCCGGAGAGAGGCGGTCCGTGCTCCTCCCGGTTCCGCGGACCGGCCTATAACAACGATTTGTCCGCGGTTCTCAGCATATTCCTTGACCTCTCCTCTCTGTGGTATCCCTCGGCACTGCCTTTGGTTCTCTTATCCGTGGTATCCCTCGGCAATGCCTTTGGTTCTCTTCTCCGTGGTAGCCCTTGGCCGTCTGGAGCACGGGCCTGGCCACATGGGCAGTAGCGCTGCCCCCTTCTCTGGGCGGGGTTACTAATTAGTAGCGTTTTGGGAAAGGTTACTGCTGTCGTAATGATTATCTCAGCGGCTAGTGAGTTATGTTTAAGGGATGTGGCGCAGTTCTAACACTATGCGAAGGGCGGTGTGGCAACGCGGACTTGTACCACGCCACTGTGTGATATCCCTTGACACACGCCCATGCCTGAAACGTGGGTGATTGCCCGTTGGGGTGGAGTTGTGGTTTTGTAAGGGGTAGTAGAGTTATGGTTTTTGCAAGGGAGCGTGCTAATGAGGATGCTTCTATCCCTTGCATATTGAAGACATCCCCTGTTTTGGGGTGTCCGGTGTCTGGTGTCAAGGGATACAGTATGAGACGGCTGTACACAGGCTATTGTGCTGGACAACTATGGCTATTGTGGTATTGTAATGGTGACTATAGAGAAGCAATTTTTGTCTTGGAGAGATTGCGTTTAGCGCCGAGAGGCAGGAATGGCAAAGGCGTCAGGCAATATCCTTTCATTGTAACTTACACAGAACTGCTTGCAGTATATGTCTCGTAGAGTGTGCAATCTGTTATGCTCACTATGAAGAAGAACTGTTGAAGATTGTCCCTTTTGTCTATTGTTAATACACGTGTAGGTGGTGATTTTCCTCTCCCACGTGCCGCCGAAGTCTCTCTCGCGTCTGAGATGTTTACAAAATATAAAAATATATACCGATTGAATATTTTTAACATATATTTCCGCGGATCACGTGCAAGCCAACGACGGAAATTCTAACGATGTTTCGAGCAGTCTTCAGTTGATTGATGTAAATGTTCGATACTATATAGGTATATGTAGCAATAATCTCCCCTCACAAAGCATTCTTGCGTGTTAGGTAGTCAAAACGAGAGTAAGTGTAACCGATAAATGGTAGATCCTCCTTGATAGGAGTGCTGTTGTTGCCCCCAGCACCGCCTTGCTTCATCATTTGCTCGCGCTGCTTTGCAGCCTGGGCCATGGCAGGCGAATCTGGTACGTTCTCCAGCTCGTCTGTTGGGAAGAAACGAGTGTCTGTGATGGAGCTTAGCTTTGGGATGTATGGAGCCTCCACTTGTCTGATAGTGTTCCAATCAACTCCGCGGAAGAAAGGATGGTTCTTGATTTCGTCAGCACCGCCATGACGACCCAGACGTTGGTCTGCGTGTGTCAACAACCGACGGATCAGATCCTCGGCCTCATAGGAGATGTGAATATCGTCTGGGAATTGTAGTGTCTGCTCGAAATTCATGATCTTGCGGTAAGTCTCCTGTGGTGTCTCTGAGCAGAATGGTGGCCAGCCGATAAGACATTCGTACATAATTGTACCAAGGGACCACCAGTCACACTCTTGTCCATAGCCTTGGTAGAGGAAGATCTCAGGCGCAATGTAGTCAGGCGTACCCACAGTAGAGTAGGCCATCAAACGCCGCGATTTACGCCAAGTCTGGATCTGTTGACGACTAGACATGGTCAGGTTAATGGAGTCAACTACCATAGTCTGGCGCTTAGTGCTGTTACCGTCAGCGTCCGGTTGTCCCGGCTTAGGGAGACCGCCTGCACCATTGGCACCGGCATTACCATTTGCTCCATTGGTCTGCCCTTCATCCTGTTGCAGCAGTTTCTTGTAGTAGTTCGAATCATGTGTTTTGTGGAAACCGGTGGATAAACCGAAGTCGGAGAGTTTCACATGACCACGTATGTCGATAAGAATATTATCCGGCTTGATATCTCTGTGGATGAACCCAAGCTTATGGACCGTCTCAATGGCCAGGATACATTCTGCCATGTAGAATCGCGTTACATCCTCTGTGAATAACTGCCACCTGATCAGCATTGTCATCAAGTCACCACCTGGAAGGAACTCCATGATAAGGTACAGATACTGCGGATCTTGGAACGAGTAGTACAGTGATACGATCCATGGCGAGTCGGTACCAGCCAGAACATCTCTCTCGGCCTTAACGTGTGCAAGCTGGTCTTTCTTGTACATTTCAGATTTTAGTAGCGTCTTCATAGCATATATCTTACCCGTGTCACACTTTTGTACCAGACGGACCTCACCGAATGCACCTTTACCGATGACTTTAACGGTTTGGAAGTCCTCAAGGGACAACCTTGTTCTCCGCAGTCTCAAGAATTGTGATTCTTTTTTACCCAGAGAAGTCAGTTGACGGTTTTTACGCTCTTCAGACCAATCATGGGAATTCAGACCTGCCTCAAGCTCAACACGTCTCTCGTTACGCTCAATGGCATATTTCACGGATGATTGGTAGAAATTTTCGATCTTAAGTTTCACAGCAGCAGCCTTGTCTTGGGTTGACTTCGATAGAAGATCAGGACGACGTTCAAAGTACATGTAATTGCCATTATTTTGGTTTGACTTGTCATTACTAGGACTTGGGTTTTCAGGCGTTGGCTGTGCGTTTTGTTGTTGCATTTGCTGCTGCTGCATTTGCTGTTGTTGCATCTGTCTTTGTTGCATTTGCTGCTGCTGCATTTGTTGCTGCTGCTGCATTTGCATTTGTTGTTGCTGTTGTTGTTGCTGTTGCTGTTGCTGTTGCTGTTGTTGCTGTTGTTGCTGCTGTAGTTGCCTCTGTTGCATCTGTTGCTGCTGGTACTGCATCTGCTGCTGCTGCTGCTGCTGTTGTGCATTCTGTTGTTGCATGTTCTGTACACTGTGACTTGGACTAACTTGTTGTGGTGATTGGGAATGATCGTCATTGTAGAGAAATTGCGGCTGTTGATTGTGTTGGTTGCTCGCAATACTACTATTTCCAGGCAAGTTCTGTTGACCATAGTCAGAATCATTAGAATAAACACTAGGAGAGAAGGCTGGAGCTTGAGGATGGTCCACAATCACATTTCCATTACTGTTACCATATTGCCCGTTGGGGATGGTATGATGACTAACGTTACTAAAACTTCCGTTTCCATTGCTACCATTGTTTATATTATTATTACTACCCGATTGAACCATACTATTAGAGTTATTGTTATGCATATACAATGCACCCATGTTAGGAGGCGGCGTGTTCATCATTTGCTGTGGAACGACATAATTGTTTTGTCGTGTTGGAGTAGCTGGAAAATTCAGAGAAGGTACATCCGTAAATCCTCCATTATGCATTGATTCAGCGTTGTTACTGTTTTGTCTGCCTGATGGATCTTGCAACGACTGATGAGACCCTTGTTGACTCATATAATTATTGCTGAAATTAGCGGCTGGCGGCCTATTCATCTGCTGGTATTGATCCTGCATGCGCTGTTGCTGTTGCTGTTGCTGTTGGTAATTCTGACCACCGGAAGAGTCGTTAGCCGAAGGATTAAACATACCTATATGTTATCGCAAATTTCCCCTAATGTTCTTGGAAAAAAAATTTGGATCAAAATATCACGTAAATTCGATGTTGGCACAGATGTCGGTTTACTTTCAGTTACCAGTTCAATGTGGCGCCCGATCTATATGTAGTACTACCGATTATAATAAATGTACCTGTGTCGATTGTATATCTATAATACGGATTTCAATAACGTGCTGTGTGTTAAATAGAATCAACTCTTAATAACGCGTCCCTAGTGTTGTGTTAAACATTCGCCCTTCTTGATCCCCCCGGCTTCTACGATTTTCGCCCTGCCGTGGAACAATTTTCGTTTTTTCGCACAGCAAAGTTTCGCGCACCAAAATTTGTAGTAGTCAAACTCATCTCTATATCTCTCATCAATAGTAGCAAATGCAGATACCTTGCGACAGAGATCATTAAGATAATCCCACCAAACACCCTCAACGTATTGTATAGTAAGCTATTGATTAATTTATTTATATATATACGTTAATACACATTGACAAAAGTAAACATAAAATGGGAAAATAAGGAGTATGATATCTTGCCATATAGCTTAGAACTGTAGGGCGGCACCCTTCTGCTTCTTCTCACCACCTAGCTCGAAGTGCTTACATCTCTTTAGGACTAGCTGAGCCTTAGTCTTGCAAGCAACACACTCCAGTCTTAGGACAACCTTCTTGGTAGTCTTAGCCTTCTTGTGGAAAACAGGCTTGGTCTGACCACCGAAACCGGACTGCTTACGGTCATAACGTCTCTTACCCTGGGCGAATAGAGAAGCCTTACCAGCCTTGTACTGAGTAACCTTGTGCTGGGTGTGCTTGCGGCAGGTCTTACCCTTACAGTAGGTCTTTCTGGTCTTTGGAACGTTAACTGTAATAAAATATATCCAAAACATATATATCTGGTATACCAGATGTATATTTTAGCAAATGTTGTTGTTAGTATATTTATCTTTGAGGTAAAAAGAGGCTCTAGCTCTTCCATGTCGATTGAAAAATCGGAACTGATTTCTTTGGAACAGGCAGTGTGGGTATCTACCAATCATTGACTTCGTCAACAATGGCTCGTTCTGGTCTTGGTGTGGTTCAGATGTTTGTAGATTATAGATATTCTCCATGATGAAGGTGCATTACTAATATTCCTTAAAATGATGATTCTTCACCATATCCCTACTGAATATAGCACCTATCTGCATCTCTGAATATTCCTGAATTCATGCATATAATCCATGACGGCTGCTTTCTTTATTTCATTCCCAAATCCTCTAGATGTATCATAATTCTCGTCTCGGTATCTGCTTGTTCCTCATTGATCATGCCCTCTAATTCACGACGTTTATTTCACACATACCCATTGTGACTTGTTCGATTAGTTTCTAGTGGTCTTTTCTTATGTATACCGAAAACGAATTAAGGTGGTGATTCTTCTAGTAGCCTTGCTATATACACTATGTTCGTACATACTATCAGTGCGGGACCTCCGTACAACCCGTGCCGGAGGGCCTCGCCTCTGCGTTGCGAGTATTGGCGGCCAAACAGGTACTACTTACTGCCCAGTCCAGTACAGCACAGCGCTGCACCTAGAACGGAACACCTTCCCCTGGGTACACTGAAAGGTTCAGCTCAAGATTCCAGACTGGCAGCGAGCTTAGGCTGAGCGTAGTTTGCCGGTTTAGACAGAGAAGGTCCAGGGGTCTCGCCTACAGTAACCAGGTTAGGTAAAGAGGTTCCCAGTGTAAACCTGCGCTAGGCTGGATTAGCAACGATGCTCTGTCCCCGTGGGTGGAGGGTTGTGGAAAATATTCGAGCGTGTGCGGAGCCTGAATATTTTTCAGGCATGCTGGCGAAAAATAAAAATTTGCGAAAAACTTGATAATTCCTGTTCACTATTTTAAAATGCACGGATGGTCATGGTGCACGGATTTTAAAACAGTCATGGAATATTTCTCATAGCATCGAAGATAGTGCAAATTAGGAAAAGCTGTCAGAACATGCGAACATCCATTAAGGAATGGGCAAATATCATCGCGCAACAATGCCATACATTAACTCAGGCCTTCTTCTGCTGAGTGGACAGTCTCTCCTGGGCAACCTCTAGTACATCTCTCTCATCCACATATGCTATATTGTCCACATTCTGCTCTTGGTTAAATGGGTACGAACAGTCCTCCTTTGGGCACATTACCATCGCATAGTTCTGTTGCATTAGAAACTTTTGCAAGGGAGTTCCACACGATGGGCACTTTGTGTCGTCGATGGGCTCTTCAACTTCGTCTGGTTTCTTGGCGCCGCCTTGTCTAGTTATGGATTTTGTCATTTTCTATGTCCTGATGGTATATAGATGACAACCTTGATTGTTGATCCGTTTGTTATTTTATATATACTGCGTACTTATTTATTCCGCCATATAGCCGTGCTGCTGTAGTTTCCCAGGTAGTTAGCTCATTTTCCAGATTTACCTCATCTCGGGGTGTTACAATTAAGGAAAATTTTAGTTGTAGGCAGTATTGGTTACCCCCGAAACACACAGAAATTATTTAAAAAGTGTACTTTGGATTGTATTCAGAAACAGCCAAGGTCAACATTTGTTCACTAAACACCACCTCAGTAACAATGGTTAGAGTGGGCCCAGATACGTACAAACGTTTACAAAACGATGCCTCATGCATCAGAAATATATGCATTGTCGCCCATGTCGATCATGGTAAAACTTCCCTATCGGATTCGTTATTAGCCTCTAATGGTATTATCTCACAGAGATTGGCTGGTAGAATTAGATACCTTGACTCTCGTCCAGATGAGCAAATGCGTGGTATCACAATGGAATCATCTGCTATCTCCCTGTACTTTAGAGTCTTACATAAGCAGGAGGGAACCGATGAGCCCCTTGTCAATGAGCATTTAATCAATCTAATCGATTCTCCAGGCCACATTGATTTCTCTAGTGAAGTGAGCGCTGCTTCTAGACTGTGTGACGGTGCCGTGGTCCTTGTGGATGTTGTAGAAGGTGTTTGCTCCCAGACAATCACTGTGTTGCGCCAATGCTGGGTCGAAAAGCTAAAGCCAATCCTCGTCCTAAACAAAATTGACAGACTCATTACAGAGTTGCAACTGACCCCTCAGGAGACTTACATACACCTGAATAAAATCATCGAACAGGTAAACTCCGTCCTAGGTTCTTTCTTTGCAGGTGAAAGACAACTGGATGATTATTCCTGGAGAGAGCAGCTTAAAGAGAACGCCGATGCTGAGTTTGTCGAGAAGGATGACTCTGATATCTACTTCCATCCTAAGGATAACAACGTCATTTTTGCATCGGCTGTAGATGGTTGGGGTTTCAACATTGGCCAATTGGCCAAGTTCTATGAGCAGAAGTTAGGCGCCAAGAGGGAGAACCTCCAAAAGGTCTTGTGGGGTGATTTCTATCTCGACCCAAAGACGAAGAAGATCATTGGCAGTAAAGGTTTGAAGGGAAGAAGCCTGAAACCACTATTTGTTTCCCTCATTCTAGACAACATATGGAAGATATACGAAAATATTGTTCTTGAGAGAAACGACGAAAGCGTTACCAAAATTACTAATGCGCTTAATATCAAACTACTTCCTCGTGATCTGCGCTCTAAGGATGATAAACAGCTACTAAGAACTGTTATGGGGCAATGGTTGCCCGTGAGTACTGCAGTTCTACTCACAGTCATTGAGAAATTGCCTTCTCCAACTGATTCCCAAAAGGACAGATTGGATATTATTCTAGGAAAGGATATTGAAACAGAGAATGTAGACGAAGTTCTACTTGAATCCATGAGCAATTGTGATAGGAACGGACCGGCATGTGCATATGTCTCTAAGATTCTTTCGATTCCTAGAGAAGAACTACCTGTTGCTGGAAATGGTGAGGTAACCCCAGACCAAATAATGGAGCGGAGTAGAAAGGCTAGAGAGGAAGCGATGAATGCCGCCAGGAGAGCAGAGATGTTAGAAAAGATGAACAAGCTCGATGTTAATGACGAAAGCAAAGAAGAGGACCTGTACAAGAGAGCTAAGGATACTGTTACAACCCCTAATGTTGATGAAAATCCTTCCAAACCATCAAAAGAGAATGACACATTTGAGATTGTTACAGAAGCTGCCCCGGCAATGGATATTGATCTTGGATTCGAGTACGAAGAGGATGAGGATGATGCTGCTATCGATGACGCTGCTGGGCTGGATTTTGTTCCAGCCGGTATTGATCCAAATGATCCTTTGAGTGCGATGTTTGAATATGAGGAGGAGGACCCTATGGCAGGTGATGTGGCAGTTGCTCTCCCTGAGGATGAAGAGGAAGAAATTGACCTATTTGACGAAAAAGACGAAGTCTTGATTGGGTTTTCGAGAATCTACAGTGGTTCCTTGGAGGTTGGTCAGGAGATTTCTGTCTTGGGTCCAAAGTATGATCCAAAGTTCCCAACAGAGCACATTCAGACTACAACAATCACTAGTCTATATCTCTTTATGGGTAAGGAGCTTGTCCCATTAGATTATTGCCCTGCTGGAAACATCGTTGGTATTGGCGGTCTTGCCGGTAAGATTCTAAAGAACGGTACGATTGTTGAGAAGGGTATTCACGGCATCAATCTCGCCGGAGTCAACCTAAATACTACACCAATTGTCCGTGTTGCTGTGGAACCTGCGAATCCTGGTGAGATGAATAAGTTGGTCAGAGGTTTGAAATTACTGGACCAGGCTGACCCATGTGTAGAGACATATGTTTCCGACACTGGTGAACTCATTTTATGTACAGCTGGTGAGTTGCATTTGGAGAGATGTCTGAAAGATTTGCAGGACAGATTTGCTGGTATTGAAATCACTCATTCTGAACCTGCCATTCCATACAGGGAGACATTTTTATCTACAGATGACATGAACCCACCAAAGGATGACAATTTAGGTAGGGGTGTCGTCGAGTCTGTTCTAGGAAAATACAAGATGACATTCAGAAGTGTTCCGATTCCAGATGAGCTTACATCATTCTTGGATAGACACTCAACATCCATTAAGAACATATTCGGCAACTCAAATTCCGACGAAATCGTTAGTAAGACTGTTGATAGTGACATTTTGGACAAAGATCAGTTCATTAAAAAATTAACTACTATCGTTGAAGATTCTGAAGTGACAAAGAATCTGATGGGAGAGGGACTTTCTGATGTAGTTGCACTCGGTCCTAAACGTGTTGGATGTAATATTCTACTATCGAGAAACGGACTACTTGGCAGTTTGCTGAACAAGACATGTGGTACGTTTGAATTTTGCGACCCTATTACAAACGGTTTCCAAATTGCTGTGAATGAGGGTCCATTGGCTAAGGAGCCTGTTCAAGGTATGGCTATTATCCTGGAAGATATTCAGGAAATGTCTGAGGCGGAGATAGCTGCCATCGAAGACGACCATTACCTGGTTGATATCCCTAACATCTCTGGTAGATTCATCAATCACACAAGAGACCAAATTCACGAGACCTTCCTTGATTGGTCCCCAAGAATCATGTGGGCTATGTACTCCTGTGATATCCAAACTTCTGTGGAGGTGCTGGGTAAAGTTTACGCCGTTGTTCAGCAAAGACAAGGAAGAATTGTATCCGAAGAAATGAAGGAAGGTACGCCTTTCTTCCAAATCGAAGCAAGAATTCCTGTCGTTGAGGCATTCGGTCTGAGTGAGGATATTCGTAAGAAGACGTCTGGTGCTGCCCAGCCTCAGTTAGTCTTTGCAGGCTTTGAGTGTATTGATCTTGACCCATTCTGGGTTCCAACTACTGAGGAGGAACTAGAGGAGCTTGGTGACACTGCGGACAAGGAGAATATTGCTCGTAGACACATGAATATGATCAGGAGACGTAAGGGTTTGTTTGTCGACGAAAAGGTTATCCAGAACGCCGAAAAGCAGCGTACTTTGAAGAGAAATTAGAAGGTTCTATATGTACATTTTTCACATTATATTGGTAATTAGTTTATAAATATATATACTACATTGCAAGGTACAGTAAATTCCCTTGTTTTTATTATTATTAAAATAGATATTATTATTTCTGTCATAAAGGTTACCGATGCATCGCGCCCTACAGCGACTACAAGGAAAATTTGCGAAATAGTACGAGGGTATGAAAAAGTTAGTAATATGATGATGTCTATGGCTCACGTAAAGACAATAAAACAAAATACGGCTAAAGCAAAGCTCAGTTAGAACATATACCAGTGATATACAACAACATCACGCTGAAGCGTACTCAAATAGCCACACTTAATTCGCAAATTGCTCAACTAAAACGCTTCGTTCACATATAACAAGTAATGTCAGTCGATCGCAACGCCACCCACGGAAATGGAGGTGGAAATGGGAATGGAAATGCGTCCATTGAGCTCGTGTCTAAGGATGGACCTATACCCATAAATATAATGATGCAAGAAGGTGTTAAAGCTCTGACCAAAATTCTATCGAACCAGCTGCAAGACGGTAAGCACTTTGAAAATGGCGACCACGCCATGCAATTTGTCATAAGGAATAAAGGGAACAAGAAATCGCCGACGGGCAATGGCAGTTCACAAGACCCTGTAGAAGAACTTGCAGACGAGGATATAGTGGAAATTGACAACCAGAGCAACTACCACGTTCATTCGAACCGCACGGGCAAGGAGCTAGTGATGGACGAGCAGGATGTGGACAAATTTCTTGAGGAAAAGTTCCCAGACCCTGAACTGCATATAAATGGCGACGAGGCTGAGATAATATTCGACTACGAACGACAGGGCCTGGAAGATGTGTCTGAAGGCATAGGGAAGAAAATATCGGAGATGATCGAGTCTGTGCTCCCCGGGAGCTTTTCCACGGATGTGCACGGCCGCCTTCACGCCGTTGTCAACGGCAACGAACTGAATATCACCGAGGAAGGTATCAGCGAGGACGACGAATTGCATAATGAGGTGTTCAACGATGGACAGGCGGCCCCTACATATCACATGGCGATGGACGACGAGAGGGGGGAAGACCCCGGGGAGCGTATCGGGATGCTAGAAAGCCACATGGACGGAGGGCAGCATGACCTCCTGTATGAGCATGATCATGATCATGACCACAGCGGAGGCTACTGTCCGCACCAGCATCCTCATGACCACATGGACCCGCACGACCGCAGTCAATTCCGGAACCTGAACTATCTCAACTTTGACTACGGGACTGTCAAAAGGCGTGGCGACCGTGGGGCCCGCGGTGGTAATAGTCATGGCAAGAAATCCACACCTGACTTCTCTGTGCTATTGGACGACAAGAAACCGATGTGCATGTTTTGTGAATATTTCATGGTGTTTGGCGAGCCGCCGAAGAACATGATCAAGTGGTACAACAACACGTACGGCTACAACCGTGTCCCGATGTCTAACCAGCAGCACGACCGTATGCATCAGCATCAGCATCAGCATTCGCATACGCATTAGTGAGGTAAGTGGGGTTGCCAGGGGATAGTCTGGGAACATTCTGTGAATAACATATAT
Organism: Maudiozyma pseudohumilis; assembly: GCA_030579215.1. Lineage (NCBI taxonomy): Eukaryota > Fungi > Ascomycota > Saccharomycetes > Saccharomycetales > Saccharomycetaceae > Maudiozyma > Maudiozyma pseudohumilis. The sequence goes on from JAKTPZ010000041.1 coordinate 45,814, forward strand.
ATATATATATGTACATTTATTACATTGTGTAGCAAAAGAGAAGAAGATGAGCCTGTCGCAAACAAGACAGTTAAGCACTTGGAAAAAATAAAAAAAATTGGGCATATTACACGCATGCATTGCACAACCACATTGGACATTTCATTATTATGATGATCCCGGTGTATTCGGATTCATGTGTCTTCTTTCCTTCCTCGACTCGTAGTCGTGCAGCAGCATGCACATGCAAGTGAGCACCTGAGTGTCCCACGGGACGTTTAATATACCGCGGTTCTGCCTCATGGTGGCATCCCCCACCGTTTCCTTTATCTCTAGGTTAGCCAGGTGCACGGACCGCTTCGTGGACAGGAAGGACCCGTCGACGTCTGTGTACTTTGCCCACACCGGGAGGTATCCCAGCGGTCTGGTGACGCCTGTGCCCGCGGTTGCGGTCGTGGGTGCATTCGCCACCAGATTTGGCATGTTATCATCGAGCACCAGGAGCTTTATATCGTTCGATCCGAACGGCGAGGCAAAACTCGAGAACCCGAACCATCGCAACGGCACACTGTCGAGCGTGGTGTCGATATCGCGGCGGCCATTGATATTGAACATATCGATGGGCGCGGTGTCTGTGAATGACAGGGTGTGTTTGATCTTGGACTCCTGGTTCAAGGCCGGGTGTGAGTGGTTGTTCTGGGAGGTTGCTGCTGTTGTGGCGGTCTGCTGCACCTCCTCCATTGTCACTGTGCAGAATAGGTACTTCACGATGCGCAAGGACTCCGACTCGTGAACCACCTGGATATCGGCGGCGCTCGCCGGCGTCCCTTCCACAACGGCGTACTTGTATATCTTCAGCACCGTCTGTGTCTTGTTGCTGAATATCGACTTCATGATGTTTGTGGGCACTGCGTGGAACAGAGGCACGCCGAGGGCCGACGCCGGCTCCACTGCGTCAAACCGCCTCTTATTCCGCACGTAGGTGTCGTAGGACTCCCTTGATGGAAATGCGAAGAACCCTTTGGTCAGTAGCACGGAGACAAAGCACACGTCCCTGACGGTGCAGAACTGCGGCGCCCTGTTGACGTACCCTTGCCGCTGCATGTCGCCGATCGTGGGCACCTCGGATGTGTAAGTGAGGAGTGTCTGTGCATCGGCAACATCGTTGAGAGTCTGTGCATCGTTGAGTGTTTCAAAGATGGTGTCCTGGTCATCAGAAAATTGGGAGGTTTGTACAGATTGTCTACCTGGGGATGACACTATACCCTCTCTTCCTGGAGAAGACACAGCACCCTCTCTTCGTGGAGAAGACACAGCACTCTCTCTCCCTGGAGGCGAAAGCACACCCGCAGACCGCTCCCTAGCACCCCTCCTCCTATTCCCCAGCAATGCACGCACTCTATCCATTAATCGTTCTGTGTTTGTTGTATCTATCCTGCCTCTTGCCTCCTGCCCTGTGCATCTGCAGTGATTCCCTTCATATAGGGTCGAGTCTTCACGCCAATTAGGGCCTGTATAACCCTAACATATATAATAAGGGCATGTATAAACCCTAACACTCACTTAGGGCACACCCATACCCTAACACACACACTTAGGGCACGCCCATACCCTAACACACACACTTAGGGCACGCCCATACCCTAACACACACACTTAGGGCCAAGCGCGCCCACACGACGACGCGAAAACAAAGAGCGAATTACACAACAATACATAGAGACCGGGAAGCGAGACAACAAAGCACAACACAACACAGCACGGCGAGGGACAAGAGGATCTAACCATTGCAACACAACAGCGATATAATAGCGGGATATTAATAAAAAAACAGCGCGATACCAATACTATCACAGTGCAACACTAATATAAAAACAGCGCAACTCCACAGCACAACACCACAGCGCATCGCAAACAACCATGGGACTAGACCAGGAGAAGATCAAAAAGCGTCTGTCGCAGATCGAGCTGGACATCGGCAAGATGAACCAGATGATCGACGAGAACCTGCAGCTCGGCGCAGAGGGCAGCCACGGGAATGAAGAGAGCGAGGGGAGCGAGGGGAGCGAGGAGGGCGAGGAGAGTGGCAGTGAAGAGAGTGGCAGCAGCGAGTACGAGAGCGGCGAGGAAGCAGACGAAACCACTCAGACAGAGGATGCAGTGGACAATGTGCCAAGTGAGGACAAGCCTTCTCCACTTGTCCCTCCCAATCCATTCCTCTCCGCCACCACCGTCCCACCTGTGAAGGAGGAGATCCCTGTGAAGGGGGAGACAAGCGCCCAGGAGACTATCGCCCAGGAGACTATCGCCACTGAAAATGGCCAGATCCCAGACGCCACCCCAATCACAAACGACGCCATCCCAATCACAAACGACGCCACCGCCGCAGCACCACAGGCGTTCCCCGAACAACCCGCGGAGGTTCCTGACCAAGAAATCCAAATACCGGAGATCCAAGAGGAAGGAGAACCAGCCGGCCCACCGGAGACACAGGGGCCACCGGAGACACAGACACAGGGGCCACAGACACAGACACAGACAAACGACCGCACAAACGCGGACTGGGAAGACATCGAGGAGCCAGACGCCAAGATCGTGCTGCCCAAACACACCGGCAAGAACAAGGACACGGCCAGTAGCGCCCCTGGAAACAGCGCCCCTGGAAACAGCGCCCCTGGAAACAGCGCCCACAGCGCCCCTGACAGCAGCGCACGCATCCCATCGCCGCAGGAAATCGCGCAGCGCATCACCTCCAAGCGTCTCCCCTCGAGATCCTTCCGCGTCGTCTCTGTGGGCGGCCGCAGTGCCTCGGGCGGCCGCAGTGCCTCGGGCAGTGCCGGGGGAGCGGATGTATTAGCCGCTGAGAGCAGGAGCGGTAGTGCCTCGGGTGCCTCGGGTGCCTCGGGTGCCCCTGGTGCTCCTGGTACCCCTGGTGCCTCGGGTGCTGGCGCACCCTCGGCCCTCTCGGACGAAGAGCAGCTCACCCGCCTCTCTCTGGACTACGACAAGCTCTCTGCCAAGACCGCGAAGCTGTCGAAGGAGATCGCGTACCTCAGCGACATGGCGGCGCAGGGCAACCTCGCGATGGAGGATGCGAAGAAGCTGAGGGTGGCGCTGGTGCGGCTGCAGGAGTACCTGGACCGCAAGACGAAGCAGCGGTACGAGGTGGGCGTGCGGTTGAGTAGGTTGTTGAGACGACAGATAGATAAGGGGGAGAATGGGCAGTTTTGGGTGGGCAAATAGAGGCGAGCGGAGCGAGCGAGGCGAGCGGAGCGAGCAGTATAACTGGGAACGATCGAGCGCAGCGAGAGAGTGAACAGTTATACTGCGAGCGCAGCGAGAGGGACTGA
>JAKTPZ010000041.1:49162-69211 GCA_030579215.1 Maudiozyma pseudohumilis
GAAGTAATAGAGGCGAGCGCAGCGAGAGGAAGTAATAGAGGGGGGCGGTGCCGATAGACGGACAACCCCCCATCTATACACGACTCACAAATGAGCGATTGGAGCCGACACGCATATACCCTGCCATGTGACCCATCAACGATCCCACACCGGACCCTGCACTGCACCCACACACCGTACATACAATACATAGACATTATACCTGCACAGACAACAGCGCGCAGACACCCTTGCGAAGATACCCCTGCACAACACCGCGCACGCCCACACAGCCGCGCTTCGCACCCGGGAACAATCGCGAACGCCACCCAAACGAGGACAACGCGGCCTGAACGAAAAACGCGCGTTCACTTCCGCCCTCGCCCTCGCACTCGCCCTCGGCCGGGCCGCTTATAAACAACTATGACGTGGCTGGCAGAACGTCATAGCTCCTACTCCACCGCCTCGACTCAGGACTCATCAGATCAAGAGGTGTTGCGATCTTGCCCTATCATTGTCATCACGCACGCATCGTCGCTATAAAGGCATCAACACAAGCACCACCATATAACCATCAACACAAGCACACACACCACATGTCCAACCACAGCGACGCCGACGCCGTCTCCTCGCTCAACCTGGAGCCCAACCCGTTCGAGCAGAGTTTCGCGTCCACCAAGGGTGAGTCCGGCCCCGCCCAGCCGGCTCAAGGAGCACAGGGCGTGCCGGGACCGCAGCCAGCTCAGCAAGCACAGGGAGCACAGGGAATGAGAGCGCCCAGCGCCCTGCCCTCTGGACTCTCCAGCAGTCTGAGCAGCAGTGCGCTCGCTAATGGAAGCCTTGCTAATGGAGCCCTTGCTAATGGTGTATTGAGCAACAGCCTGAGCAGCAGTGCACTGAGCGGTGCACTGAGCGGCGCGCTCAGCGGCGCGCTCGGCACCCGCCTCTACCCGCCACAGCGGCCCGTCATCCACTCGCCGCCCATGCTCACGCCCGGCGGCTCCAGGAGGCTGCCGCTCCCCTCCCCAGGCGGCACGTTGTCCGCACAGGGACAGTCGCTCGGACCCGGACCAGGGCAGTCGCTCGGAACGAACGCAGCCGCCCAGGGGTTCCTCGCGTACCTGCCCCGCACGGGCCTCACGCCGAACGAGTCCTCGATCCGCTCGGGACTCACGCCGGGCGCGCTCGGGGGCGGGTACCCCCTGCTGCCCTCACTGGGCGCGGTTCCAGGCGTGCCGGGGGTGCCGGGTGTCCCCTCGGGATCGCCACAGGTGCCCGCGGGGATGTTCAGCCCCGGTGTGGGCGGGCCACTGCACAGCTCGCTGGGACCCGGTGGGCCGAGTGGCGGTGTGCCCGGTGGGCCGGTAGCCGCCCAGGTCTCGGGTGGCAGCAACAGCGGGAGTCCCGATGGGCCGCCCGCTAAGAAACAGCGCAGGCGCAAGGTCAAATTGGAGACGGATGGCGGTGTCCCCGCTGCAGTCCCCGCTGCAGTCCTCGCTGCGGTCCCCGGCACAAGCACAAGCCCCAGCACAATCCCCGGCACGACCGCGCCCTCAGACGACCCCGCGGACACGCCCGAGGAGGCGGAGGCCAAGCGCAAGGAGTTCCTGGAGCGCAACAGGGTGGCGGCGTCCAAGTTCCGCAAGCGGAAGAAGGAGTATATAAAGAAGATCGAGGAGGAGGTGCGGTTCTACGAGGGGGAGTACGCCGACATGTCCGGTGTGCTGCGGCAGATGTGTGCGCTGCCCGGCGCGGGCGCGGGCGCAAGTGAAGGTGCGGGTGCGGGCGCGGGCGCAGGTGCAGGCGCGGCGGCGGCAGTGTCCCAACAGGGGAATAACGCGCCCCCGCTGCTGGATTTGTTAGAGGCGGCTATACGGAAGGGCGATGCACAGACGGCCCTGCAGTTGGTGGACCATGCGAGGCAGGCCGTGAGGGGCACGGGTGTGTTCCAGAGAGGCGGTGTCAATCCGTTGGGGTGAGGCGGTGGTCATCGCGCTGCGTGCGCGGAGTTGTGATCCTCGGCGGCTATTCTCATGGCGACTCTCGCCCATATAATTGGTATCGCGCTCGCCCATATAATTGGTATCGCGCTCGCCCATATAATTGGTATCGCGCTCATCCATATATCTATATACGCATTCTATATACGCATTCTACAGCATTCTACTTGTAAAGGGGAGGTCATTGCACGGGACCCGTGAGGTCGTGTGTGTGCATTTGTAGTTGTGATTGTGAGTGGTCTTTGGTTATGCTATTGTAAGTGTACGATTGAAGTGTACACGGAGTGTACGAGGGAGGGGAGTTCATTGAAAGAGTGCACGGAGTGAGTGTGGTGTGTGTTATTACAAGCGTGCCCTTGGATATGCTATTACAAGCGTGCCCTTGGTTACGCTATTACAAGTGTTCTATTACAGGACGGCATCGGCGGCTAATATCTCACCAGTGTTCTTAAAAGCGTAGCTTGCACGTGCACTCCTATATTATACGTACATTTCTATTCGATGGTTGAGATGATATCGTTGCAAAGAGTTGGGAGAAGGAAGGTGCGGGTGCGATTTCAGGGGGGTGGGCTTTACTACTGGCATGGCGTTAGAAACATTGTGGAAACGTTTGGGAAATGGTGTCAGGGGTACAGTACAACTCCCGTTTGGAAACAGTGTATATCGGTTGATAAATACACCAGCACAGTGATCCTGGGCCAAACTGCAAGAAAGGTTTGGTACCACGCCACAAGCGACACCCCTGCGACAGGCGTGACGTAACCTCCTTTGTTTTGACAGATCTGCAGTTTTGGTAATTACTTCGCATTTGGGTTTGGGAAACATATGGGAAACGATCTGGAATGCGTTCGAGGCACGCTGTATTGTGTGGCTGTGCGTTGTGTGCACGGGGTTGTTTGCGATGCGCATAGGACTGTGTGTGTGAATAGGCACGTTTTGACATCGTAAATGGTGGATGTCTGTCCCATATGGGGATGGGAAACGTTGTAGAAACATTTGCGAAACATGGTGCCGGTGGTGAAACGTACACCAGATTTTGGAACAATTGACACACCTTGACGTTTTTGCCGCATGCAAAATATAACCGTGTGTGATATTTGGTGGGGGGTTGAGAAATACTCATGGCGGTGTCCTGAAGATGTTGCTTTCACAAATACCGTAGCCCCTTCGTACTCCCTCTCGACAGCTCGGAAGGGGCGATATCGTGTACATAAATGTGTACTGCAAGGCGTATACGTCGTGGTATGGTTGGTGTGCAATATTCTCTGAATACAATAGCTAATATATACAGTCATGATTTATTGTGGTCTCTATATAGTTTTCTATGTAACGACGTATACGTTTAAGCAATGTGTTCCTCCGAAACATGCACATTGCACCTATTTGGATGTTTTATAATTGTGGGGGGGTGACTATCTGCCCTTGCAACATATACAGTTCTCGAAACACACGTGTACCTTGGGTTAATTCGCGAACGTATACAATTGCTTATTAGATAGCAAAACACAGATATCACCAATGTTTCTCGTAACAAAACAGTGGTGAAATGTGCTACACTCTACCAATAAATCCAAATATATCAAACGTTTATTTGAAGGGACGGTCGCATAGCCAAATATTTTTTGCTTGTCGTTGATACAACGGCCTGTCTAACATCCCACTTGCATAAATACTTCGTTCTTATCGTTATTGCGAGTGGGAGGGTGTCGTGGCACTGTCTGACGTTCCCAGCACGCCCAAGTCTAATTAACCGGACGGAAGTCAAGGGCGCGACACGGAAGTCACAGGCGCGACAAGGAAGTCAAGGGCGCGACACGGAAGTCAAGGGCGCGACACGGAATTCAAAATGGGCAAAACATCCGCCACTGTGAAAACAGGCAGACATCAAACGCGGAAACGGAAGCGAGCTCGGAAAACGGAACTTAGGCCTTCCGTTTGCATCGAATTAACGTGCAGCGGCTCTTTTAATTACATCTTGCAGACACATTGAGTTTGAGCTTACGTGACCAAATAGTAATATTCAATGGTGGATACGAGCAAGCCGTTACAATTTATGCATGTTTCCACCAAGTATATAAACCTCTCATATATCATCTCAATTTCACTGTTGTCGATGTTGGTTACATATTCCTTTTTTTTTCTGTAAAACAAAATACAACATCAACACAACACTTCATACCTTACAACTACCCATTTCCCTAACACAATGTCCTTCGTCCAAGACTTTCAGCCAGAAGCCCTAGGCAACACCAACCTATTCAAGCCAATGAAAATTGGTAACATGGAGTTGTCTCACCGTGCCGTCATGGCCCCATTGACACGTCTAAGAGCATTGAATCCAGGTCAGATCCCAAATGTTCCGCTGGCCACTGAGTACTACGATCAACGTTCCAAGAGAGCGGGGACTTTTCTAATCTCCGAGGCTGCAATCATTTCCCCTCAGGCGGGAGGCATTGACGACGCCCCGGGAATCTGGAGTGAGGACCAGGTAGCCGCGTGGTCCAAGATCATCCAGAAGATCCATGACAATGGGTCTCACATTTTCATCCAGTTTTGGGCCCTCGGTCGCCATGCCTTCCCAGGAAACTTAAAGCGTGACGGCTTGAGATACGTCTCCGCATCTGACGATGTCTACATCGATGACAGTCGTCAACAGATCGCGTTTTATGCCAATAACAGACAGCATGGTTTGACCAAGGAGGAAATTAAGTCCTTCGTTGCTGACTTTGCAAACGCTTCTAAAAACTCCATCAAGGCAGGCGCTGACGGAGTTGAGATCCACAGTGCTTTTGGATTCTTCCTGAACCAGTTTCTGGACCCGGCCTCCAACAAGAGAACTGATGAGTACGGTGGTTCTATCGAAAACCGTGCTAGAATTGTTCTGGAGGTGGTCGATGCATGTATTGAAGCTGTCGGTGCAGAAAGAGTTGGTATCAGACTTACTCCTTGGGCACGTTACCTAGGAATGTCTGGAAGCAGCGACCCTACTTTGCTTGCCACATTCGCCTATGTTATTGGAGAGTTGGAGAAGAGAGGTCAGGCCGGTAAGAGATTGGCATACTTGCACCTAGGTGAGCCTCGTGTAACCGATCCATTCTTGATGGAGGGGAAAGGTATGGAGATGTACGGTCACAACGACTTTGCCTTCTCTATCTGGAAGGGTCCGATCATTAGATCTGGTAATCTAGCCCTCCACCCAGAAATTGTAAAGGACATGGTCAAGAACGAGAGAGTTTTGATAGCCTACGGTCGTTACTGGATTTCCAACCCGGAATTGATTGACCGTTTGGAGAAGGGCCTTCCATTCAACTCCTACAACCGTGGAACATTCCTTGGTAGAACAGCTGAGGGTTTGACCGATTACCCAACATATCAGGAGGCAATTGACTCCGGTTACTAAGTTGGGGAGTGTTCCATTCCAATAATAAGCAATTTTATATATATATACTAATAAAAAGATGCTGTAATGCATTGATAAAACAATGAAGCGACAAAGAATGTTAGGAAGAAGACACATGACACTTACCAATTGTTAGAGTTTGGGGTAGTGTGTATTACATCTCCCATATGCCCTGGGCCCTTTTTTTTTGTTTGTTGGGTGTTGCACACCTTACCTTATCCCAAAAGTTGAATGCGCTCTTCGAAAACCAAAGTATAACGAAAGGCAATAGTCAAGGAACAACACACTTTCCCATCCAAAATTATCCTTTACATCTGCATGTGTTGTTCGTACTCTGTGAAATGCGCTGTAATCTATGTCAGAGACCAAACCGCGTGACCCTAAACCCAGACACCATGACTCGTCCACTGCGATTAGAACGGGCCTATAAGAGCGGCTTGAATCATCGATGCACCTGTTATCCTCACGACTACAACAGAGACAAGCCCAAAATGTCCTTTCAATACCTACGCAAAGTGCGCCAGATTGTGTGCATCGGTCGCAATTATGCAGCCCATATTCAAGAGTTGAACAATGCAGTTCCAAAGTCACCATTTTACTTTATGAAACCGGTCTCATCATTGATCACGCCAATGACAGCTGACACTCCAGCCAGCGCTGTTCTTGATGAGAGTACTAACCCTGTTTCTAATGGTGCTACTACTCCTGATGTTACCTGTGGTGAGGTGATTGCCAGTACTCCAGCAGCATCCAGTCTTAAGGATCAAAAACAGGGTGGGCCTTTTCTCGCAGATGGCACCAACCCTTCTCCAATTCTCATCCCAGCCAATACAACCATCCATCACGAGATTGAGCTCGGTCTTGTATTAAACCGTCGTCTAGCAAATATTGACACAACCAAGTTTGGACCCAAAGAACTGTTGCAGAGCATCCAGGGTTTCTGTTTGGCCCTCGACCTCACTGCACGTAACGTCCAAGGTGATGCGAAGAAGAAGGGGTTACCATGGTTTTTCGCCAAGGGTTACGACACTTTTTGTCCTGTGTCGGAATTAGTGAAGCCCTCAGATTTGCCCGGGTTTGCTACCACTAAGCTAGAAGATCTCCCTGGCAAATTTGAGCTCCAGTGCACTGTGAATGGCGAAGTGAGACAGAAGGGAAGTCCAGCCCTGATGCTGCAACCTATGCACCGTGTGGTGGGTCACATCGCCGAGGCTGTTACTCTTCTAGAGGGTGATCTCGTGTTGACAGGCACTCCAGCTGGTGTGGGAGAGTTGCACCCAGGAGATGTGATTGAGGGTGTTTTGACATTTGGTGGCGAAGTTGTTGCCAGCATGAAGTACGAGTGTAAGGAGAGACCAGGAAGTTACACTTACAAGGGAGTTTAGTCCACTATTTTCAATAGATATTTACTCTCCGCCTCTCTGATAAAACAATTATCCCATTGTTCCCTCCATTTGGTGTATATATTTACTTGTTGTTTTCTTAGCTAGTGACAGCGTATATAAGTCTTTACAATTGGTAAGTGCTTGTGGAATGGTGATTAGTCTTCGTATGTACTTGGTCTTGCCCAGCTTTTAATTGACGCAGTTGTGAAATATATGCTATTAAGGATATGATACCAGAACATTGAACATTTTGTAATCAAAACCCCTGAAAAAGCTCCTGAATGATAGCTAACTATAATTGGACGATCGTCATATCAAGCACAAAGAAACAGTACCTTAGAATATCTATCACACAATTATATATCACCATATGGTTTGCATAAACCCGTCACCGTTGTGATTGGCTGTCCATATGAAAGGTTTCGAAAATTTCACAAGCTTAAATATGTAACGAGCTCAGGGATCATATTTGTATGTATGACTGTTTACAATGCCAAGTTGTAAAAGACATCCCAATTATACCCCTTCATGGAAGGGCAAATGTTCCGTAAGATATACGACCTGATGGGGGGTTTTGAGGGTTCTGATTGGTCGCCGCGTCACTTTTCAGTGTGCATTGTAAAGTAGGAGCATGTGCTTAAAACAAGGACACATAAAGTTAAAAGCTGTTGGCAACCTGGTATAGGACCTGCATACATTCTCGTATGTGCATTGAGGCAGTTACAATATCTAAACTTTTCCTCGACGCATTAAATATTACATATTTAACTATCTCTGGAGTTCATCCACGATATTCGCTCCCCCCCCCTTCAAAAAACATATCCAATATTTCATCGCAGACGCAACACAACAATCAACTGGTACAACCCCTCCTCCACTAAAATACCGCAGAACCACCAGCCGGTTCCAACTGCTCACACACCCAAAAACCCACACACCCTCATCTTGATGACAGCGCCGTGCCAGTTCCATTTCGTGCTCGAATTCGCCGCGTCAACAGTGCCGCGCTGTCCGCTCGCGGCGCCTATATAAAGGGCCTCGAGATTTCGAAGATCGCCGGGATCTTCATAAATTTACCCTAAATACCCTAACAAAGACGTTTGATTGTAAGAGCAATGCTGACCATTGTTCCTGTGCGCACTGCGCTGCAACAAGGGGGTTCCCTTATTAAGGGCCGTATTGCCATGGCTAGGCACATTTCAACGCCAATGCATCTTCGCAACAGAACGGCGGTGTTGTTTAATAGAAGGTTCTCGCATTTCGCCAGAGGTAGGGCTCAGTGGCCGAAGCCGCAGCTGATGCGTGGTGCTTCTAAGGGTGGGTCTACTATTGTTAAGAGAGCCAGAAGTGCTGGTGAGAATACCAGGGGTAGTGCCAGAGATGCGGCTGCCGCGGTCGCCCGTATGTCCCACAAGAGGCTGCCTATGAAATGGGCCTTGCTAACAGGTGTCACTCTTGTTATCGGTACTATGATTCTGGCTCAGCGTCAGACTGATGGCTCTGTTCGTCGCCGCATTGTCCTGGACGATGAGGATGACGAGGATGGGAGCGGAGAGAGGAAGGGACACCGCCGCCACAGCGCGACGTACCAGCGCGTCAAGATTTTTAACGATAACTGGTTGTTCTTTTGTTACTCGACTTTACCATTGAATGCTATTTCCAGACTGTGGGGCCAGGTGAACTCCCTCACACTCCCCATGTGGATGAGACCGCTAGGTTACAACTTGTACACAAACATGTTTGGTGTGAAGCTGGACGAGATGGAAGATCCAGACCTGTACCATTACGCGAACTTATCTGAGTTCTTCTACCGAACCATCAGACCCGAGACCAGACCTATTGCGATGGGCGATGCCGTGGTGGCTTGTCCAAGTGATGGTCAGGTACTGCAGGTCGGAGTTATCAATTCTGAGACAGGTGAAATAGAGCAAGTGAAAGGACTGACATACTCAGTGAGGGAGTTTTTGGGCACCCATAATCATCCACGGACTTCCAGGAGTGAGTCTAGTCTCGCAACTATGGCGGGAGACAGTAACACCAGCGAAGTTGAGAAACGCAAGATTCAAAGGATGCTACAGTTGAACAAATCATCTATAAGTCTTCCAGAGACCGCAACGCCGTCAACATTTGAAGAGAACAGTGACGACAATTCGCACACAATCAATTTCCACGATGAAGGTGACATGGCCCTGGTGACAGGCGATCATGACGACAGTGCTTTGTCATCCCCATCCAAGACTTTCAAACTACTCAACGAGCTAGCCCCAACGTTCCCCAAGTACAGATCTTTCCAGACTGATCCATCGAAGAACATACAACTGTATTTTGCGGTTATCTATCTGTCGCCAGGTGACTACCATCACTACCACTCTCCAGTTGACTGGGTCTGTAAGCTAAGACGCCATTTCCCAGGTGACTTGTACTCAGTCGCTCCATATTTCCAAAAGAACATGCCAAATTTATTCGTAATGAATGAGCGTGTGGCTTTACTGGGCTACTGGAAATATGGATTCTTCAGCATGACACCTGTCGGTGCCACAAACGTCGGATCTATCAGACTGAATTTTGACGAACAACTTGTCACAAACGTCAAGAGAAAGAAGAATGCTGAGCCACATGCTTGCTACGAGGCAACATACAATAATGCAAATGCAGTCTTGGGTGGTGTTCCATTGGAGAAGGGTGAAGAGATGGGAGGGTTCAAGTTGGGAAGTACTGTCGTGCTATGTTTCGAGGCACCTTCGAATTTCGAGTTCGACATCAAGGTCGGCGACAAGGTCAAGATGGGCCAGAAGCTCGGTGAGATCAGGGATGAGAAGGAGGCAGTAGAAGCCCAGAAATGAGCTATTGTACATTCTTCTCCACAATCCCAGAAACATGTACATATACATATATCACTACCTATATTCTCCTGATACTTAATATTTTTTTTAAAAGAAGAAAAAAAACAGAAAAACTTCAGCTACGTAAACTTTCTTCGTTAAACATATATATAATCATATTTGTTATTCGCTATATTATTCCCCAGCAATCATTTTTTAATTGGTTGGTGTCTAGCTCTCCATGCCTCTATGCTATAATCAGAGACTTCCCCGCTGTACCTGTCAGAGCATAAGACATTCAGATTGTAGTTATCTGATTCCGTAATGGATCCATTAGATATTTTGGCTAATGTGGACTTCAGTTCCATCATCACAGGATCCTTATGAGTAATATTTACCAACTTGTTTGAATATTGTGTAGACTTTTCCCTTAAACCATTGTACTGTTCCATCTTCTGATTCAATGATGTTTGAATATCCTTAACATTTTTGTAATCTGGTTGGTTGTTCGTTTTCTGCTGAACGTATATGACAGTACCATCTTTAAAATAATCCATAGCTTTTATTTGTGCGTTGAAGTTGAGCTGGATTGGGTAATATGTATTCATCTTCGTTTTGATTTGTACAATAGTAGAAATATCAGGGAGCAAGCATGGGGTGGTAAAGGTCTGTGTTTCGTACGCGGGTTCTGCAATATCGCTTGTACTAGATTGAGATTCAAATGTTACCTCGATAGAAACACCATTAATGGCCTTTAGAGTCAATGCATCTCTGATTACCAGACAACGAGGTTCCACGGACAAACTCCAGAAATGTTTCAATTCCTGGAATGGATACGGTTCCATATATAATGGGAGGACTGAGAGGATGATGTATGCAACGTCCTCCAAACTGGAAGTCTTTAGTGCATGCTGTCCTGAACCTAGGAAAAGAAACCCGATAGCCATGTTAGTAGTCATATATTTTCCATAATGGTTTTCATTTTCAATTTCTTCTCGTATTCTCCTTTTCATATGTTCTTCCACGCCTTCTTCCCCAAGTGCTTCGACATCTTCATTGTCAAGCTCATTTTGAAATTCATTGGTTGAAGCTAAACCTGGTGCAGTATCGGTTGCTTGAACGCCGGCACTATCCATTGAAATGGAGGTGTCATCTGCATTGGCTGTATTTTCGTTATTACTTGGCATGTGCTTGTGCATATCTGAGAATCTTCCACCAACCACCTCATGGAGATACTTCGTCCTTCGTAAAACTTCAATATCTCCTGAGGCACACATCACCATACTAGCCGACAATATTAACACGTTCATCAATACATTGATACCTTTGATAGTTAACTTGAAATCAGCGCTTGCTCCTAACGTACCAGATCCATCTTTTACGTATTGGTAAAATGGTAAAAACACGTCAATGAGAGAAAGAAGACTGTTTCGAACTTTTAGGTTATTAGATGAAGCGAATTTTACACCAATGGACAGAACTCTTCCAGCAATTGTATAATATATTGGGAGGTTTGTGGTCTCTATGTTTCTTTTTAGGGTGATTGGGTCAATATTCTTCAAAATAAAATCCAGCGAATAATCGATCTTTTTCCACATGATCATGTAATACATCCATTCTCTGAACATGTACAAATCTGGTCTATATGTCACTGTTTCGTCGATGTGATTAACCTTAATGCTAGAGGCAATTTTGTCGTTATTACTCTTCAAGAATAGAAACGTGAGCGCTATCAACGACCCGATCTGTGAATTTTCTGGAACCCAACTCTTCTCCTTTTCTGAGTTTTCATCAATAATTGAAAGTAATTCTTTGATGAGTTTATCTTCTCTGTATGGATTTTCGCGAAGGGTCGCATTATAGTCATCATATTCTAACAACGTTTGTAGTCCATTCGGAATATGATCAGATGCATCATCATTAGAATATTTAGAATTTTCGAATGATAGTCCATAACCTAAGTTAATTAAACCAATAGATATACCAACCCCAATCCTGTATGCCTCTATGGATTGATACTCTTCATGGACTTTAATGAAACTTTTGAGTTCTTTTAATAATGTAAAACTTATTCTACTATTTTGAGATTCTTGAAGAATCAAACCAAGCCCAATGAGACCTGCAATTTGAACTTCCACGTTGATGTTAAGATCATTGGACCCCTCCGGTAGCAAGGCGATAACGTGAACACTGAGAACTTTAATTAGTTTATGGTCTTTCGATTTTCGGTTACTGGCACATAAACCAAGTAGCAACCCCACGCTAACGAATGTGATTTTGGGGCTTAAATAATTGTAGATATGCCATTCCTCAAGATTCCTTAGATGACCATTTAGACCCAGACCGAGCAGGAAGCCACCAAATAATGGGTCAAGAATGGCAGGTTTGTTGTATTCTATCCAGCTACCAGTAATTTCGGTGGAATTTGGAGAAACCTTGAGGCCTGTTGATACACCTGTGTGAAATTTTGTCCAATCAGATACAATATCTGTAACCTCGCCAGGAGTTATTTTTAGTCTACTTCCATTCGGATATATTATTGTATCACAAATATTTGGTTCGACCCATTTTTCTGTAGGGAGGGGCGTATCTGTACCATACATTATTGCACCTGACCCTATTCCAGATGTGGCCAAACGCAATGATATAATCTTAAGGTATATTTTCTTCTTTGTTAGAATCTTGGTGTATTCAGTACTGGTAGAAACAAAATGAATCTTCTGAGGTATAGCATTATTGACCATTGTCAGTGCATCTTCGAAACGTTTATCGTCTGCAAATATCAAGTCAGAGTTCCCCTTTATATCTAATTTATCAATTTTACTAACCCCACCCTCCCGTGACGCATTTATATCCTCTATAATGGAATTCAATGCAGCTGAATCATTCTTTGCCTTTTCAGCCGGATCCTGTTTTACCTCCAGTAGAATTTTTATAACTGATCTTGGTTTCCTTCTGTGGACTGTGGTATATGAGTTCATCGGAATATTTGGACCATTTCCTCTATTTCTTGATAGCAGAGACTGTGCATCTGTCTTATTATTAAGAATTATTTCGGCACCTCTCTGAAGGTCAACTCGGTTTATGAGAGAAAAGTTGAAATTTGGACTGGGGTCAGAAACTGTGTTTTCTACTATATGTAGCAGATCCATTAAAGGCTTCATTATACCTATTGGATATGTTTCTATCTCCTTGTAAGATATATCTAACTCTGAGAGAATATCTATTATGTACACCGGAATAAAATCTGGCGAATGAACCATTTCGTACAATCGTATAGTTTTGAAACATCTAGGAGTGAGCTGGGTATCTATATCAACCGACGATTCAATTAGTTTGGAGAAACTAATAAATTTGGTTAGTGGTATCTGGCTATTCTCCGTTATACTGTATAACGATTTCATAATGGAAGGTGGTTCATCTAGTGGATGCGCAAATATTCTACCACTGTCACCTTCATTATTAGTCCTTGCAGTCGAGCTGTTATCTGTCCGTGGAGAATAGTATGCTACCCAATGGAAGGGCCAGTCCATCAATTTAACTTCACTCTGAAGGAATATGTCCATAAAGGCCAGTTCCTTAGACCTTAACACATTGAGATATATTTCCTCCCTTAATAAATGAAATCCCATTATTATCTTCGGTAACATTAGGACCATATTTGATGTAGGTTGAATGAGTAATTGGAAAGTACCGCTAATCGGCGGAACAGAAAATATTTCTGGCACATTTCCAGTTCGAAATGTCTCTGTTAACCCTGTCAGAATAGTTGCCAAAACACGGAATTCCAGTTCTAAGATGTCTGTAATATTATCTGAGTACTTTTGATTGATCATAAATTGCCACAAAAACAGTATACAAACGAATATATTTTCTGGGACCATTTCTTCCAATGCTTGGAAACAATATTTCGTGAAACTAGTTGATGGATATAACTTGACGGACAGGAGGGCAGCCCTAGAAGAATTTTTGAAAATTCCTTTAATTAACTTGTCAGACGGATCTGGAAGATCTGTAGACTGACCTTCTAATTTTAATTGCGCTGAAAATAAATTCAGGAATGGATTGTAAAGAACAACCATTATATCCTCGCCTTCGTAAAATAACACTAATGTCCCTGATATCTCAGACAAGCTGCGTACTGTCCGGCAAGACGATATGTCCTGTATTACTCGGGGAGCTGAGTTACTCTGATCAGATAATAGCTCTGTATTAAAGTTAGATAGTAGTATGAGATCTTCTGGAGAATTTCCATAAAGTTTGAAGGACGTCGAGTTTACAACATCAGGTAGCATATGTATAAACCAGATTTTTGAGAAATTATTTTCGTAGTCAAAAATAACAATCGCCTCCTCATCTTCGTAGCACAACGGGATACAACGAAGTTTATCAAATCTTTGGTTAGTATCAAATCGTATGTGATCAGGTAAAGATATTGAAGACACCTTAACTAATGATAGATCCTTGGATAAAATTGTTTGAAAAAGTGTATCCTCCTGGCTCTGGTTTGGTAATGAAGCATTGTTTTCTAGTTGATGAGATGAAGAGAGAGTTGCATTTTTAGGATTGGGACTATCATATACAGTACCTTCCATGATATTCCTCCCCGTGTTGCTGTTGTTGTACAGACGGCCAACTGCAGATGATATGTCTCTTGTTGGGACAATATTGTTGGGTGCGAGGTAATGATCTGTATTCGTATTTAAGTTCATGGCTGTGGGCAATTGCGGTCCAGAGATTGAGGTTACTGAGACAGAATTATTTGGGCCTGATGATATTGACGATACACGTCTTTTGGGTGGCACGAATCTTCTGAGTATCTTACTTGGACCCTTGGAGGTCTGTTCTTGCCTTGGATTTTCGTTTTTTTGTGGTTGACTTACGTTACCTGAATTACTTTTAGTTCTACCTAATGATGCGCCGGCACTATTTGCATCTTTGTCGCTATTGTTATCTAATGATCGAGTGTAATAAATGTGAAGCATATTTGTGGAGTTATCGTACAGTACACTGAAATTATTACCGTACGCTGAGTTAGCAAATGTTACCATGCGTGAGTTTTTCAAAATCTCTAACTGGTTGTTAGGGAACGATACCAACCCAAATGGTGCTATGGAATCAGTCAAGGTTATGTATCTGTATTCGTAGTCTCCATCGGTGAGCAAAGAATTTAGTTTTCGTTCTAGAATCATACCATGACTGTAGGAGAAGGCCGCTGATATGGGAAAAGGAAAAGAAACCAACGACTGCTCGCCGTCAGTTAGATTGTAGATATGTGCTGAATCTTGTAAAACTATCACTAGGTTATGGTCGTCCTTCCTCTTGGTAAACCGCACCACCGCTGCATGTATCACAGGTTCGTTGTATTTGTATCTCCGTATTAATGTGTGACCGCGTACAAGTTCCACTATGCGTAAATCTGGCGATATCCACACCTCTTCTTCTATGAAAACTGGATTGTTGGCCATTCTAAGGCATTTCTGATAATCTGGGGAAGAATCATAGGGCTCGCTGTTCGGCTGTTCAGATATAAAGCTGTCTATATTATCTGGTATATCCAATTCATCCGTCGGGATATCACTATTGTTGTATATCATTAGAGAACTGTGTATAGTACCACTCCCTGGGATTGGATCACGGCGAGTTTGGCGATATGTAGTTAGCCAAATAAGAGTGTTAACACAACCTATTTGCAGCCCTTTTCCTATTGTATGTGTCTGTGTCTACAAAATCGCAGGTTCTCGAAACCAAAACAAAAGTTGGCGACTCGGCATTTTTTTGGAGTTACTGCGGCCCCTTCTGTGAGAGATGGTTCGTCAATACTAAACCAAGGATTCATAGCCGCTGATTAACAGTATAAGGCTGGTACAATTGGTCTTACGATTATCAATGAAAGTACCGATGTTCCTATTCAAGATATGTACTTCAGTAGATACGGCTACCAAGCACAGTTAACAGGTCGGGTCATTTTCATAAGGCCAGACGCTGACATAGCTGCTGTCGCCAGCCATAGCTGGAGCTTATCAAGTAGGTAAATGGGATATTTAGAGTCTAAACGGGCACCACGGCACTTGCATTTTTTTAAAATGAACATGCCTATTATGCAACCTTCTCAGTTATGGAACACTCTTATTCCCAGAGAACGAACAACAGCCGCAACGATTATGACAGCGCCACTCCCTACCGCGCGCACAAACAACGGCAAACGCGGGGCTCAAGGAATGGGTCTTTCCCTTCCAGTTACATTGTATGTACTGTATCTAGGGGTAGGGAGTACACTGCTCGAGTTACATTTAAACATTACCTCACTGGTACAGGGTCTATTCATCTTTCTGTTGTTCTCTGTTGTAAGAACAACAACAACCCTTAATTGTGAACAGATTATCTAGAAAATTAAAAAAAAAAAAGGGTATCACACACATGTCAGAAAACAGTAATAACCAAACAGTTTACTTTGCATTTCAATGGCCCTATGATGCAGAGGAACAGAAACCTAAGACGGTCGCTATAACAGGGTCATTTGACAAGTGGGCCCAATTGCACGACCTAGCATTGGACACAGCAACATTATCATTCGGAGTCGTAATCCCCCTCGATATCAATCCCGCAGACGATTCAGAAGTCGCATTCAAATTCGTGGTGGACAACCAATGGGTGACAAGTAGCTCCTTCCCTGTGGAGGACGATGGACATGGGAATGTGAATAATGTGCTGCAAGGACGTGATATCCTCGCAGAGGGTAAGACTCAGCGAATCAAGGTGTCGCGTAAGTACAGAAGAAACAAAAAAACGGGTGAGAGGGTGCTAATATCTAAAGAGAGCGTGGAGATAGACTCTAATGGTACTCCAGTTAGGGTGATTGAAAGTATAGATTATCCACAGATCGATGAGATTGAAAATGAGAGTATCGACGTTCTCGATGATGATGTCTCGGGTGCCAGCCTAACGGACAGTTCTACAGCTGAGACAAGACCTAACCTTATCGAGGTGAAAGATGATGCAGAGTCCGTGGGCAATCTGTAGAGACCGTTCAGAGACCTGGCGCTGTTTCATATTCACGCATCCCTTTTTCCTTCATGCAGAATACCCACAACATCCTTTACATAGCATTATTTACCTCCCATTTATCTCAAGAAAAAGTTGGGGTATTCACACATATGTAACCACTAACAAATACTCAGACATTCATTAAACATCCTACTCCCCTTACAGTGTTGAACTCAGTATTTCTATGCATTCACGCTATAGTGCTTCATCCGGAGCCTGTCTGTTTCCCGCAACTTTCCGCCGGCGGGATGCTCATCGCGAAAAATAAGAAAATTTTTCAGCAGCGATGAGACCCAGAGTCGTTGTACGGTCAATAAGTAGGTATATTATTACTTAGTTGTTGGCTTAATGTTTTGCATTTCAATGTATTAGGTATATTCTCTCTCATACATACAACTTGCAACACAACATTAATATTACCAAGAATGACCGCCGAAGAACAAAAGCCAGTTATTGAGAAGGAAACCAAGGTGGAGGATGCTGCGATGCAGGCCAAGATCGAGAAGGCGCTGCAGGACCCTACCAAGAAGCGTAAGGCTGAGGATGAGATTGAGATCGATCTAAAGAGCTCTGTGCCACTATCGAAAAAGCAGAAGCGTATGCTGAGAAGAGGTAAGATTACCCTAGATGAGCTGAATGCCAAGTACAATATTGACGCTTCTTCTATTTCTGAGTTCCAGAAGGAGCAGGCTGAGGGCAAAAAGAGCAAGACTGAGGGTAGCGGTGCCGAGGAGGGCGATGAAGCTGCCGAAGATGAAGAGAAGAAGACTGTCAAGAAGGAGCAGTTCGGTGTTTGGATTGGTAACATGTCCTTTGACACCACCAAGGAGGATCTTATCAGATTCATCAAGGCCAAGACCAAGGACAACGAGAACGAGGAGGACCGTGTTGAGGAGGCCGATATTGTCAGAGTTAAGCTACCACTGGCCTCTAATGAGGGTAAGCAAGTCAAGAACAAGGGTTTTTGTTACATGGACTTTGACTCCGAGGCCAAGATGTTGGCTGTTGTCAAGCTTTCTGAGAACCAGCTAAACGGCAGAAACCTGCTGATTAAGAACTCGAAGAGTTTTGAGGGTAGAC
Source organism: Maudiozyma pseudohumilis (assembly GCA_030579215.1). Classification (NCBI taxonomy): domain Eukaryota; kingdom Fungi; phylum Ascomycota; class Saccharomycetes; order Saccharomycetales; family Saccharomycetaceae; genus Maudiozyma; species Maudiozyma pseudohumilis. The sequence continues at coordinate 66,876 of JAKTPZ010000041.1, forward strand.
CAGACAAAAACGACCTGGTCGCCTCTTCCAAGAACCCACCTTCCAGAATTCTGTTTGTCGGTAATCTATCATTCGACACCACTGACGAGGTACTACGCAACCACTTCCAGCACTGCGGTGAGATTACTAAGATCCGTATGGCTACCTTCCAGGACAGTGGTAAGTGTAAAGGGTTTGCTTTCGTCGACTTCAAGGATGAGGCCAGCGCTACCAAGGCGCTTAAGGACAAGTCTGTTAGAAAGCTGGCATTGAGACCAATCAGAATGGAGTATGGTGAGGACAGAAGCAAGAGACAGGTTAGAAAGAGACCAGAGCACGGCCAGGATCAGCAGCGCGAGGGTGGTAGAAAACCATTCGATATCTCTAACGACCGTTCTGCTCCTCGCAGGGACATCAGAACTTCTGAGAAGCCAAGAGACAAGCCACAGAGTAAGAGACCAAACAACTTCAACAAGGCTAAGATGGGTAACAACAACCGTCTAAAGAGTAGTATTGCTCTGGCGTCTGCCCAGAGAGGTTCTGCCGCCATTGTTCCATCCCAGGGTAAGAAGGTCAAGTTTGACTAGGCATAAAATTAATGTGTACGTCTTGTTGCATTAATATACATAGGCGTATATTTGTACCATAGTTATTTAGTCATATAGAGGAGGGGATAAGAGAATAGGAATATTAACTAATTCGTCAAGAATATTTGTTTATGTGAAGTAGTTTGTTTGAGGATATTGTTTTGATGTGCAATATCGCGTTATACGATAATGAGTATGACGCACATCGCTTTGACGTGGCATCGGCTGTGCCGATGTCGTCGAACAGCTGTATTGTGTGAGTACTGTCAACATATGTAACATAAATAATGTCCTCTTAACAAGAGGACTAACCTAATTCGAATTGAATCCTTTAACATTTACGACTATAATATCCGTACACATATACACCATATTACAGTTTTAATACCTAATGCAATTACATACCGGCTAAAACGGGAGGTATGGTTGTAGCCGGGGAAGAAGAGTGTGTGTCGTGTCCGAAAGGGACTGCTTGATAAGCAGAATGTCGGGCCACGATAGAGATTCCGGCTTGATGGAGCGGGATGATGAAGGAGGTGGTGAAAGGGGCGTCTCGAGGGGATCATTGTTCCGGGACTCGGGAGAAAGGTCTTCAAAACGCGTAGGATTTGGTAGCTCGGGATTTGAGTCGTGTGTAAGTGGGTTGGAAAGGGGTGTATTGCCATAAAATTCTGCGGAAGAGATTGCAGAGCAAGGTATACATTGGAGATGGTGAAGCGGAGTATCAGCGGTTTCGCTGGTACTCGGTGTAGATGTATGCACGGGCACGTCCGTAGCCAGTGCGTCCCACTTAGACAGATCCAAAACTGGTTGGGAGTCTAATGCGAAACGACTGAGGTAATCAGCCAACACGTTCTTGTGACCCGGTAAATAACGCCATTTTAAACGAGGGACGTTAAGGAGATCGAGGAACTTCGCAAAACGCGGATGCGTGTAACGTTCAGTGTTGCCAATGCTGATTATGCCTTGGTTATCCGTGTAGATGGTAATGGACGGTGATAACATGACCCGCGCGCGATCCAAAGTTTGGAGGACCGCGAACAGTTCGCGTTCCACAGTAGAGTAACCCTGTTGAATTTTGTTAAAACGCATAGAGTAAAAGGCTAGAGGGAAAGCGGTAGGTTTGCCATTACGAATCTCGGATTGAAAAAGGACTGAGGCTGCACCCTTCAGACTAGCATCGGTAAAGATGTAGGTCGGTGCCTGCGGATCGAATAGTTTCAATTGGAGTGTTTTAGCAATCCAGTACTTGATTTTCTCAAAGTCTGGTGCAAGTAACTCTCTGATTTCCGTTTCGATGGGTAGGTGTGGGTGGAGGGTCTTATTAATAAGATCGTGGAAAGGAGATAGCAGTTGGGAGGCATTTGGAATGAAATGGCGTAAATAATTTACGAACCCAATGAACTTCATAATACCTTCGCGTGTTGTTGGTAAGTCCCATTTGGCAATGGTGTCGATCTTGGAAGGTTCCAAGGCGACACGATTATGAGAAATCTCGTATCCTAAGAATAAAACGCTGGGTTGGGCTAGCTGGATCTTCTCTTCACTAATGGAGAGACCATTTTCCTCTAGAAGAGCGAAAAATGCGAGCAGAATGTCGCGGTGTTCGGCGTGGTCCGCGGATGCAATTATAATGTCGTCGTAGTAGTACCGAACGGTAGTGCCGTCGGTGGTTGGTAACTGTGCGATTATTGATTGCAGGAATTCACCCCACCAGTATGGAGCGGATGCTAAGCCATATGGAAGACGGGTGAAGCGGAAACTGCCGGC
>JAKTPZ010000042.1:0-14655 GCA_030579215.1 Maudiozyma pseudohumilis
GTTCCATTTCGCATCCTGCCACCACGTCATAAGGATAAAATTTTTCACTCACCTCATCGATAAAAGAGTCGCAAAATATTGTGCAAAAAGGCACAAAGTACAGGCCAAGAAAGGGATATATATATATATCGGTAATGTCTCAGGACCTGGAGCAGCTAGTGAGGAGCGATCCTGTTGCGGATGGCTTGTCCACCAGCCAGACCGCGGAGTTGCGGGAGTACAACGACTGGACGGACCGGGACCAGCCCGGGACCAAAGAGATACGGCAGAGGAGCCGGGCCAGCAGCACTTCTACTACTAGCAGCAAGAGGGCCAAAACGTATCTGTGCGAGCATGCCGGTTGCGACAAGGCGTTCACCAGACCCTCTCTCCTTACGGAGCATCAGCAAAGTGCGCATCTCGGGATGAAGCCGTACGAGTGCAATCGGTGCGATAAGGCGTTCACCCGCAAAGCACACCTGGAGAGACATCTGCTTTCGCATTTGGGGGACGATGAAAAACCTTTCCATTGTGGGACCTGTGGCAAAGGTGTGATCACACAGCAACAGCTGAAAAGACATGAAATCACCCACACCAAGTCCTTCGCGTGTCCGTATGAGAACTGTGCCGAAGCGTTTTACAAACACCCACAGCTGAGGTCGCATATCATGGCTGTTCATTTGCAAAGTTTGGTGTGTAAGCATTGCGGAAAGAAGTTCCAAAGACCGTATAGACTCGATCACCATGTAAAGAAACACCACGACCCGCAGGTGGCTACCCCTTACAGCTGTACGTTTCCCAACTGTATTCAAAGTTTCAGGACCTGGACTCAGCTAACCCTTCACAGTAAACGAGATCACCCAAAGCTCAGCTGTCCTATTTGCGACAAGCATGTAGTGGGTGAGGCGGGTCTAAAGAGTCATATGAGAATTCATGACGATTCCTTGATATCAAGGAACTGGAAGTGTTCGTTGTGCTATGAGCCGGTGTGCTCATTCCCAAGGAAGCAGAACTTGGTCGAGCATTATGCAGAAGTACATCCAGATGAACCCCTCCCAAGGGAACTCACAATCGTACATGTCCCAGAACATTCGCCCTCCAGGGACACAGCTATTGATGACGAAATTGAGCCTCGGCGGAAACGCCCACGGATCGACAAGGTTATTGCTAATCGGCTGCACGCTATTGAGAGCGAGGCTAACTTGCACAAGTACCTCACCCCAATTAGCGTGCCATCGAGACCTGATTCACGGGGGTCTAGGGGGTCTCAATCATCCTCAAACTCGGCTATGGAGTTACTTTTGAACACTGTTGGTAGGAAACTAAAGTGTACCTACGATAAATGTTACAGAACGTTCAAGACTAGGGAGAGGTATGATATTCATATCGAGAAACACAGGATACATGAGGAGAAGTTGAAACAACTTGAGTTAGACAAAGAAAGTCAGACTTAACGTTACCATGTCCCTGCATTAACGAACATTTTATATAGATATTTTTTTATTCTAATTTTGGTTTTACGGTTTAAATATTATTTTATTTTATTTTTTTTAATTCATTACACATATAGTACTTGGGTATATTCAATAAATATATCAAAAGAGCTATTGTTTCTGCACGTTTATTCGTGAGAAAGATTCATGTCACTCATAAAAAACACCATCTCGTCGTCGTCATTGGCATTGTCGTTAATGGACTCACTACTGGGCTTGCGTGCATCCCTATTCACGTTCTTCAAATCTGTATTACTTTGGGTGTCCTTGCGCATTACACGGTTCTGGTCTTCTAGTATATCTGTAGAGTGAATGTCTGGTTTATGCATGTTTGCTTGAACAGCTGTCGTGACGATAGTGGGTTGTGACAAGTATTGGTACTGGTGTCGATATGGTAGTCTGTTCTTTCCAAATGAGCTAGATATGCTTTCGAGCGACTTGGGTGATGATGAGATACCGGGACCATGCGCATCCATAGTCACAGTATGTGGGTTTACTAGTAGTTCGTCTGAGTCCTCATTCTCCTCTGTAATACTGTTCTTACGATTGTAAAAACTGTGGCTTGGGACGTTGATGCTATCGGGTTGAACTGGGACTACTTTAGGGAACGAATGGTTAGCGTCGTCATTGTGACCTATTAGTTTGGATGGGATGGATGGATAAGGTTCAGATGGTGAGATTATTGGTAGCGGTGAATGTGAGTGGGATATTGAGCTAGACCTACGTCTGTTAGCCGTACCAACACTAACGCCAGATGGGATCGTAGTGCCCTGCTGACCTTGTGGGGAAAGCGAGAAAACAGGGGTATCTCCCAAGTGTCCAGGTGCGTTACTGTGTGGTTGTAGCATGGACACGCTCATTGATAGGTCCTCACTCAACAAATCGTTACCGGGCTTCAAATTTTGAAACTTGAGTAAGGATTCGGCAATGCTGTTGCTATTGGTGCGTTGCTGTTTACCCTTGATCTCAGGTCTCTCCTCCAGCTTCTTCACAAAGTTGAGGATATCTTCAGTGGATTTGGGTGAAATACTTGGCGGTGGTTGATTTACCTTGGTCTTTTGAGCATTTGACAGCCGCCTTTCCGTAGTAACAGCCTCGTGGCTTTTATTGATACTAGAATGACGGCGCAGGTTACCGAATGATGACATATATTTTGATCCACTATCAACGCTGGTCCCTGCGCCAATACCATCCAGATTTAGGGTGTTGTTAGACGCATTATTGCTTGCCATCTGTCCAACAACACCGCCCATTGATCCGTTACTAGTCTTGCGACCTTGAAACCCGCTGAAGAACGAGGAATTTGAAGGATTACGGCTGCTAGATCCCTGACTAGCATTCTGCATGTTCATCACAGCGCTGTTTACTGACCCAACTTTAAATGGCTGCACCTGGCGGGTTATCGATATTGATTTCCTCTGGTTGAGGGAGCCTTGATTGCTAGTATTCTTGGTCTTTGTGCGGTCAGGTGGAAATAGTAGAGGATTTCCCCGTGATCTGGGTGATAGTGATCCGGTCTTCAACAGTGACGATACCTCTTTGGCTTTTCTAGCAGCAGTCACTTGAGGAGTGCTATAAAGTGCATCTGTATCCTCTATTACAAATTTCGCGTCACGTCTGTACGATACAGAGACTCTTAACAGCCCGTATTTCGTCCATACCGGCGTGATCTTCTTTTGTTCAAGATGTGGGGGCATATTCGTATCGTTGATCACATTGGCATATGTGCCTAACAATGGCTTGCTCAAACCGATACGTCCCTTAGACAGAATAGGCTTTGATCCGTCAACAATACGAGCCCCAATCACAGGGAGAATACGAGGGTCTGCGGGGCCGTTTGCTTGGTCAAATGCTTCGGTGCTTTCCTGCTGTTGCCTCACCAATTCGTATAGAGGCAAAAGTTGTACAAGCGTGTGTAGGTATCTCAGTAACAGAACCAGCTGGCTATCCGTGTTCTCATCCGCCGAGTGTGTTTCTTCATATGCCTTGAATGTAGGAGAGTCGTTATCTAGCTCGATCAGCCACCTTTCCATCATGATCTCTGTTTTCCTGGTGCCTGAACAGACGTTCCACAGGTTTCCATCGTTATCTTGTAATCGTACAACATGGGACTGCGTAAGATCTCTTAAATCTAGAAACACCTCTATCACTAAGGGCGGTAGAGTCTCCCTGCCGTTAAATGCGGTCCATTTGTTTATTATATTGGGGAGATTGTACGTGTCCATCGATGAGGCCTGGAACCACTCATCGTTGAACTCTGGGGCGTGTGTTACATCCCGCTGTGACACGACAGAGCAGATCAGTAACGAAGACTTTAGGAAAAAGCTGTTTATAAGTCTGTGAATGTGTGTGTCGGTTGTATATTGCGACATTGTGTGTTGGAAATCAAGTAAAAAGCAGATGGCTTTGTCTAAAGCCCAGCTTAAAACAGGTTATTGTGTGTTTGTGGGGTATTATACCACGTTATGATGCAAAAATATGGTAGTGGAAACCGTTTTCAACAGCTAAAAGGTGTAACTGTGAGCTGGTTTATGCTGTTGTTTGGCCGAGGGCTCGATTATTAAAAAGGGGTGGCGTCACCTAAAGCGGAAGCCGGCGATATATTATTCGCAGAAGGTTGGTTCAAATTGGCTATAGACACTTTTCAGGTCTGCCAGGTGTAAAATAGTGCGGAAGTACAGCGAATGTGCACTGTTGTACCTCTCCTGTGAGTAGGGTTCCTCTCTTTTGACGTTGGTGTGGCGTTGTGTTATCCGTTCCTAAAAGCGCGTCGCTATATCAACACCCGCTTAAAAATTAGAGGACCGACACAGTACATCGAGGGACAATACACCTCAACTATTTTTAGACCTACTAAACAGTATCCTCACTTTTGGAAGAAAATTTCCCTTACTTTTAAACATATGTATCATTTTTTTACATGTAGTATATATAAATAAATTGCAATCAAGAGAGCTGCGAAAACTCACGCAACGTTACGTTACACTACTCCCACTGGTTCTCGTCCTCGAACGAACTCCACAGGTCGTAGAAGAGGTCCAACAATGTAGCGGCACTCCAGGCCTGGGTTGGACTGGAGTCGTTACAGTAAGCACCGTTTCTGTTGGTCAGCTCTGGTAAGCCGGCCCATGGGGTGTTCATAATGTACTCTCTCTGCTTGGACAGCCTCTTGTACAACTGCTGGTACAGGTACGATGAAGGCTTGTTCTTGTGGTCGTTGCATGCACGTGGGTTTGTCAGGAAGTTAAAGTGGAGGTATGCCCTCAGGAAGTAACCCTGAGGCCACGCCCACTCTGGGCCCTGGTGGTAGTTTCTACCCTTGGATGTGGCAAAGTCCTCGGAGTCCTCGGAGTTGATGTAGTCTGGGTGGTAGTTGTAGTCACTTGGGTCCAACGTGGCCATACCAATTGGGCCTCTTAGGACAGTGTCTGCAAGTTCCAGACAGTGGGTGGCACGCTCGGGAGTGAACAGCTCTGGCGCAACTGCCATTGCAACGGTGAAATTGCATCTGAACTGATAGTCCTCATATGGCTTACCGCTTCTGTACAGGTCCTTGTAGATACCTCTTCTGTTGACAATGGATGAGTCGATGTCGAAGTCCTTGTCCTCCGCTGGGTCCAGTGGGATGTAGAACTTCTTCTCAAAGTTGTCCTGCAGTAGCTTGTTCCACTCCTCGAATGTGATGGTACCCTTGCCGTCAGTCTTGCTGACTTGGGTGTATTTGAACAGACCCTTAGATTGCAGGTCTGTGACAAATCTCAGAGTACTCTTTAGCAGACCGTTGATCTCGACAGCGGCACCGTCTCTTGGGGTACCTGGAACACCGACAGAGCCTGCCTTCTCACTCTCACCCATTTTGTCCATCCATGTACCACAGTTGTTCTGAGAGCCACCGTGGATAAGACCGGTATTCCAGTCTACGTGGACCTCGACGTTGAACCCATCGTCAGTCATAACACGGTCCAGGTTAGGGCCGGCGTTGGCCTCTCTGTACTTGATACCATTGGCATGTCTCTTCAAAATTTCGTAGACAATGTCCTCGATGGAGGTTGAGTAACTGAACGCTCTGATATCGTCATATGCAACCCATGTGTCGTCTAGAGGGAATCTACGAGATACCTTCTCCTTTAGAATCTCCTCACCGTTAGGGACGATAGTGACATAATCCTGAATCGACTGCAGGAAGAACCATGCAGCGTCACGGGCATTGTAACGTGGGTTACGACCTGCATCCAGTAAGTTAGGAATCATACCGTGCTTCAAGGTCTTGGCAAACGCCAAGATATGCTCCTTGGCCTGGTCATAACGGCCTGTTGTCAGTAGCAGACCACGCAGAGAGATGAAGATATCTCTACCCCAACATCTCATGTAGTTAGTACTGAAATGAGGCAGACCGGCGGCCATACAGTAGACGTCCTCGTCTGGGAAAATCGATGTGGACTTGACCTTGGCCATCATCTGGATGGAGGCCAGACCTAGACTTTGGACAAAAGTAGTGGACTTACCGATATTGATAGACATCAGCTGCATGGCACGCAGACGGCAGCAACCGTACATGATACCAACAACGAGTGCGAAATAGCTAGGTCTCAAGTAGCTTGGCAAAACCTTGATTCTGTTCATACGGGAACGCAGCCAGTTCTGGACCTCGGCCACGCCTGGCTCGTCCTTGTAGTAGTCGAGTCTGTTGACGACGTAGTCAAGTGCCCATGAACCCTCGCGCAAGTTCTCGCTCAGTGGGTGGGCCAGGTCGTTGTTGAACACGACTGTTCTGAGTTCCGAGATCCAACCCTGTAGACCAGCGTAAACCAGGTTTCCGATGGCAGGGATGTTGTAGGTACCCTCCTTCCCACCACTGCAGTCTAGTTCTTCACTGGCAGCATGGTACAAGATTGGGTTCAGGGACTCCAGCGTAACATTCGCTGTAGCCTTCATGGCTCCCGATCTAATGAAGTGATCCAGAGACAAGTCTACGCCGTTCTGTTGGGTCTCGAAGATGGCAATAGATCCCGCTGGGAAATCCTGTGGCAAAGTGATCTTCGACTCCTGTTTCTTTTCGTCGTAAATCACGTCGAACCCTGTAAGCTCCTCGAGCTTAGATGGGATACCCCTGATCTTAGCCGGGTCGGCCTTAGCGTCTTCGTAAGTTCCTGTGCGCTTCAAAGTGTAGGCGAAGTTGAACTTGCACTTGGACTGGGACAGGATGATTGGTGGCAACTCCTGCTTTCCGCAGTCCTCGTTGAACTTCATCCTGGCGATCAAGTACCAGCCCGATCCAGATTTGACGTCGGTTCTGTGGAATGTGATGAACTGTCCCTCGTGGTGGACGTGCATCTCTGAGTCCTCGATGTCTACTGACCTCTTTGAGATCTTGTGTCTGATCTCGTTTAGCTGGGCCTTGACGGCACTGATCCCCTCGCAGCCCTCTGTCTCGTAGGTACGTTTCTCGTTTACGAGGTCGAGCAACTCCGGGTATATCTCGTCGTACCCGTACACCGACCCAATAGCCGAGGAGCACAATGCGACCAACGCGGCGTTTGGCAGGGTGTCCTCGACGGTCCTCTTCTGCCATGGCATCTCGTTGTCGTGGGTGCAGTCCATGAACAAAGCGTGTGGTGGCGTTGCTGTCAAGATCTTTGGGATGTTGATCTCTGAGACGCAGTGCACCTGATTGCTCTCTGGGTTGTACTCGCAGTACTCCTCGTCGACGCTGATGTCGGAAGGGTATGGGAAGTTGTCCATCGGCACGAACTTGTATGACCCGATCGGTCTCCCGCCGTGCTTGTGAATCAGGCGTGACAGCTCTTCTTCGGACCATGCCTGCATTGCCTCTCTGATCAAGGAGGAAATAGCCAACCGTTCCACGAACAAGCAGTCCAACTGCTCGGACCCCGAGAACAGTTCTGCGACGACGTACAAGTTTGGGTTGTACTTCCTGGCGTGGTCCAAGAAGTACTCGCCGACGTGGAGTGGCGTGGAGTGGCAGTTATCGATCCTGAACCCGTCGAAAATCTTTGCGTTGATCTCGATGTACTTCTCCATGCGCTTCCACAAGTATGGCGAGTCCTGAGGCCCCTTACCGTAGCGCAGTTTCACGCAGTCCCCCCACACGATGACCTCTCTGCGCAGGTACGCCTTGGACTCCTGCGATGCGAAGTCTACGAGCGGGTTGCCGTTCCAGATCCAGCCGTTGTTGGCGAGTGCGTACGACTCCCCGTCAGTTCCCTTGAACCTTGTGAAGTACGGTTCTGTGAGGGGCGAGGTGAGCGTGACGGGCCCCTGTTTTGGCCCGTTCTCGTCCAGGCGGAGGTACTTGATCCTGTTGAACAGCTGTTCCAGGATCTCTGAGATATCGTCGTCGTACTCCCCGTAGAGTGGCAGGTTCACCTCGTCCACGATCCTGTGGATGTGTTGGGCGGTCGTTGCGGTGTACTTGTCGCCGAAATTGACCTTCAAGATCTTCACTAGCGGCTGGAGGTCGAGGTGTTTTGCGCCCCGGAGCCCCAGGACGCGGAACTTGCTGTCCGTTGTGTTTTCCAGCACGAACTTTGCGAAATCCTCGGTGTTGTCCAGCTCGTCTGCGGACTGCTTGTACAGCTGTCTGTCGTGTGCAGTCACCTCGACGTCCAGCCATGCCCTTTCGACCTGAGTTTCTGTGTCCTGGACGTTCACGACGTAGTACTCCCAGAGCTTCAAGCTCCCCAGGACGTGCACCTTGATCCCGTCCATGATCTTGAACAGGTCGTCGATGCTCTTGAGCTCGGAGGGGTACCCCCACTTCTTCAAGTTTGCTGAGAACTCGAGCAAGGCCCTGTCGAGCTGGATGGCGGCGACCAGGTGCGGCGCTGTCGCGTGGTTGTACCCTGCCTCCGGGTGCTCCCTGAGCCAGGCGGAGTTGTTGGCTGTGTGGTTGAACACGATATCGGTGAGTGCGAGCATCCCGAAGTCGCTGTGCAAGTGCTGTACCATCTGCTGGACGTCCTGGGCGCTGCTGAAGTGCCCTGGGTCGAACTCCAGCTGGTCGTAGATGGAGTAGGGGGAGTTCGACTCCCCGCGGTGCTGCAAGGGTGTGAAATGCACCATGTTGTAGTGCTTCGCCGCGATCTTGCTAAACACCACTTCCCAGTCCTGCATTGTGGAGCCCATCCACTTGGAGACGACGCTCTGCATGGCGATAGAGTTCAGCTGGAGGAACTCCCCGTCGACGTGCAAAGCGGGCAAAGCGACGAAGTAGAACTTGCGCGTGGTCTCGAGCTTCTCGTCGTCGTTGCGGAAGGACAGGTAGAAGCAGTAGGAGCCCGGTGCGTAGACGTGGAGGTCGATGGTGTCGTCCCTGTGGAAGCTGGAGTTTATCACTTTTTTGTAGAACTTGTCACGTGCGAAGGGCACCACGTGATCAGGGGGGCAGTTTGTCCAGATGAGGCCGTCGCGGGTCACGGGGGAGGAGGCTGCGACGAGGATGCGCACGGTGTAGAGGGGCGTGCTGGGGGACCCGTCGGGGGGAGGGAGGGAGGGGAGGGTGAGGACACCGTTGCCGTAGGAGGTGGATGTTATGGGTTCTCCGTTGTCGGAGAGACGCAGGAGAAGGGTGCGTTTGAGGGACATGGGGGCGAGCGAAACGAGCAACACGAACCAACCGAGCGAAGCGAGGTGGGTGAGTGTGCGAGGGGTGAGAGGCGAGCGAGCGAAACGAGCAACACGAGCCAACCGAGCGAAGCGAGGTGGGTGAGTGTGCGAGTGGAGCGAGAAGAGAAGAGAGGCGAGAGGTAAGAACCACTATCAAATAGACAATTGAATAAACGACTATCTGCTATACCTATGCTATAACCTATGCTATAACCTATCTGTGCAATACTATCAGTACCACCCCAGAGCAGTTGGATATACAGCGCACCCCAAACGGCCCCACCCTGCCTGCTTATATATCCCCCTTTTCAGGGGCTGCCAGGAAGCCGAGGGATGCCGAGGGGAGCCGAGGGGTGAGGCACGGAACGCGGAACACGGAACGCGGAAGCGGAAGTGCAGGGCGAGACGGAAGTGCAGGGAGATCCGCCCCCACAACGCGCAGAACAGCGCAGCGCACAACGCGCCACTGCAAACCCCGCAGCAGCGCAGCAGCGCAGCGCAACTCCGAGAGCGGCGCCGAGGGCTGCGGCATTATTGGGGATGTGTGGGTGCACATGCGAGAGGGTGTGTGGGTGCAGACACTATAGGGTGTGTGGGTGCACGCATTGAGGGGTGTGTGGGTGCATGCACTATAGGGTGCACACCATATAGGGTGCACGGTGCACACAGCAACGCCCCGCTGTCCCTCGCTGTGTACCGCCGGGTGTGTGGGTTTATAGCCCGGTGTCTGGGTGGAAACACCCGGTGTCTGGGTTTATCGCCCCTCTGCCCTCTGCCCTCTATATATCTGTGTCTCTATGTATCTGTGCCTCAGGCCGTGCAGGGTGTCGCCGTGGTGTGTGGGTGGTGGGTGTTTCCCTGTGGGTGTGGTGTGTGGGTGTTTCCCTGTGGGTGTTGCCCGATGCATTGTTGATATAGCCGCCGATGTGTGAGTGCTGGTGTGGGTGTGTGGGTGTGGTGTGTGGGTGTGTTGTATATGTATATGTCTTGTATGTGTATATATATATGTCTTGTATGTGTATATATATATGTCTTGTATGTGTATATATATATGTCTTGTATGTGTATGTATATGTCTTGTATGTGTATATATATATCCCTTGTATGTGTATTGAAGGAGATTAATATTGCTCATAGTTGTTATTGATAATTTTACAGACAAAATATATTGAAGATAACAAGATGAGATCTGAAAAAATCAAATACCTACAGAAGATGATAGGAAGATTAACATACATCAGAAGTAGAGGACGCTCTGACATTGAATTTGCAGCCGGAAAAATGGCAAGACTAACCAATTACCCTCACTCACAAGTGATAAGAAGGACGAAGAAAAACACACCACTTTCAAGATTACCGTAAAGACGAGAAACCAAGAAATCATCGTACCCAGACAAGATGACAGAGGAATGTTCTATGAAAAAGAACACCAAAGAGGAAATGGTTAAGTTCTACCCGAGAGAGCCAGAAGCGAAAATGGCGGTAAAACTAGAATTTTACGAATCATTTCCAAGTGGGTGTGAAAATTTAAGTAAGATTTGCAACCTCTGGAACTTAGATGATGTAGTCCAAGCAGAACAACTAACCAGTCGGAAAAAAAAAATGTGGAAAACCTTGTGACTTAGAGAAGTTTTTAGACAACATTGTGCCTGAGTTTCCGACTCACCTTCTTTTATTATAAATCTATAAACATACAAAATGTACTATATAAATTACAGTGTAGAAGTTATGAATTTGTTTTATCAACTTCAATGAAAAATTTCCACCGATGTCGTCGCGCCGTATTTTTTCTCTTAACGGTCGCGTGACTTTCTCGGTAAAATCATAGAAAATGCGTCTTTATATTCCTCATTTCCAACAAAATACGTCGTCCTCTTAAACCTACGTACAAAGCAAATAATTATTTAGCGAGACATTAACTTTTATCTAAGTCCAAAGTGTCTCTCTTATATACGTTTCCTCGTTGGAGGCTGTAATCGTGCGCCCTTCATACGTATTGTGCATTTCATTCCATTCTCGTATCTTCATTCCATTACCATGATGCATAATTTATCTGGTAGATAATTTCCGACATGTATATATATATGTCTTGTATGTATGTATATGTATATGTATGTATGTGTATGTGTATGTATATGTGTATGTATATGTATGTATGTATGTGTATGTCTTGTATATGTATGTATGTATGTCTTGTATATGTACTCCGATGTCTGTAACCCGGCCGTGTGGGTGTGTGGCAGAGGGTGTTTGGCCGTGTGGCCGTGTGGCCGTGTGGGTGTTGTACAAGGATTGGATTCTCTCAGGTGATGGTGTCACGTTCTCTCAGGTAATGGTGTCACGTTCTCTCGGGTGATGGTGCCACGTTCTCTCGGGTGATGGTGCCAGGGAACAAGCGTGCTGTTTCCTTGTTTATTAGCAGTGCTGTGGTGCGCATTTACAACTCCATGCCTAGATGATTCTGCCTTGTTCATGTGGTAGTGTCGGTTCTGTGCACGGAGTTACACTGGGTGTGCTGGCCCCTTGTGTAAATGGGTGTGCTGGCCCCTTGTGTAAATGGGGGTGTAGGGTGTGCACTGTCACGTGTCGATGATATAGGTATTGGACATGTGAATGCCGGTATACCCCGGAGAAGTGTGCTGCATTCTCTCGATTATGGAGAGTCTGTTCTCTCGATTATAGCGTATATTATACATGCTATGAGTCTGGTATAACATGTCCGCGCTCGGGTTAGACATTTCATGTCCGGAGTGATAAATGTGTGTTACGGCGGTATGGTGTAGGTTCTACTATAGTCTCGCAAGTTTCGTGGTGATCGCTGTGCCTGGAGAGAGGAGCCGCTTGGAATATTGGAGATTAATATTGCTCATGCTATCAAAGATAATTTGGGGGTAAAATACGCCCTCCTCTTAATCCTGCGTGTAAAGTAAATATATTACCCAGACATTGACTTATGTATAAGTTCAAAGTGGCCGCGCTAGACGCTGTAACTATGCTCTCATACGTACCGTGCATGCTTTTCTCTTCTATTATCCTTCTTGCATTACAATAATGCATGATTTATCTTGTGGATAATTTCCGACAGTATGTGTGTTGGAAATGAGGAATATAAAGACGCATTTTCTATGATTTTACCGAGAAAGTCACGCGACCGTTAAGAGAAAAAATACGGCGCGACGACATCGGTGAAAATTTTTCATGGAAGTTGATAAAACAACTTCATAACTTCTACAATGTAAATTATATAGTACATTTTGTATGTTTATAGATTTATAATAAAAGAAGGTCAGTCGGAAACTCAGACACAATGTTGTCTAATAACTTCTCTAAGTCACAAGATTTTCCACAATGTGTATATGTATGTGTGTATGTATTTGTATGTATGTGTATATGTCTTGTGTTTGTAGGTATATGTATGTATGTATGAGCACAATGGCATGGTAACTCCCCTTAAGCGTGCACTGTGCGGTCTCAAACAGAGTCACGAGACCCGGAATGATACTGTACCCCAGTTTGTGAATAAAAGACAGTATAAGGGCGCCGAATTTCACCAGGGTTCTACCTCTCAGAAACGGATCTAAGCATAGTAGCTTATGTTGGCGATGCTATGATTGCTTATGATGACGCTACTGTGATTGTTTATGAGACTGAAGAGGAAATAGACGGTACTATAAAAATGTTTGAACAAGAGTTTGGAGTGAAGATAGTGGGGACAATGAAGGACAACGTCCTGGGGCTGGATCTGGGCTATGATATTGCAAATGGGGAAGCTACTCTTTCACTAGAATCTTATATCAAGAGAATAGCACCTGAATATCCACGCTTAATGGACAAGGGAGAAAGAACAATGACACAGATGTAGAAAGGGAAATAAAAAACTAAAATTAAATATCTACAAAAATTTATAGGTAGACTTGCTTCTATCACAAGCCGTGGAGGAGTAGATATTCAGTTTGTCACTGGAAAAATGTCGGAAATTATCTACCAGATATATTATGCATTATGGTAATGTAAGAAAGATAATAGAAGAAAAAGGCATGCACGACACGTATGAGAGCATAATTACAACGTCTAGCGCGGATACTTTGGACATGGGTATTTGTTAATGTCCCGCTAACTATTTACTTTGTACGTAGGTTTAAGAGGACGACGTATTTTATCTGTAAAATTATCACATAGAACTATGAGCAATATTAATCTCCTTCAAATAATTACCCAGACATTAACGAATACCCATGTCCAAAGTATCCGCGCTAGACGCTGTAATTATGGCCGCATACGTATCGTGCATGCCTTTTGTTGGAAATAAGGATTATAAAGACGCATCTTATCTGATTCTACCGAGAAAGTCACGTGACCCTAAAAATGTCAGAGGACACGTGATATGTAGATATTTTTGTAACATATATATAGAGGACGATCAGTGAAAATTTTCCACTGTTCCCGTCCGACATAACCAAGCTTTTTAGTATGCACACTGACAATACATTACAGTCTGACACAGGGCACCTCCTTGTAACCTCAAGTATACAGTTCTACACCCAACCAACGTCTGACCCTATAATACCGCACAAACTAGGTACAAACGCAGTGAATATTTGCTGAACATTTTCTAGTTCTGCTGAGTCCATTTTCTCTCGATTATGGAGTTGTTACAATTCGCTCTTTTCCTATAGGGTATAAAGTTATATATGTATTATGTCATGAGTCTCTTATAACAGGTTCTCTCTCTGTTCCTTACTCTCAGTTTACTCCTTGGTCCCAGCTCTGGTTGCCGTTGCGACGTGACCCTAGTGCGGGTACGACTTTTCATTTCTCCCAAATAATAAATGTGTTTTACAGTGCTATAGTGCATATTCCACTATAGTCTCGCAATATTCGATATATAATTTTTGGGCAATATCCCCTAGGCCCCTGAATCAACAGCAGATGGAAAGTTGTCCAACCTATCGCATTAATAGTGTTGACCTCCGCCTGCTTAAACCATGTGGATCTTCTGGTGCAGAACCTTCCTAACCCCTCTCACTCTGCTGCTGGTCACGATGTATTCACAGGAAACCAGGGTACCTAGAAGTGCACTATTGGTCACATCAGGGTTTTAATTGTGTAACCAGGCAATTACCAAAGGTGATCTTACCAGACAACACATCAAATGGTCAACTGACTATCACCGGGTCTAGGAAAAAAGTAACATCGCCCAAATACCCTCGATATTCCAATTCAATACAACTTCCATCCGCATTACCCCCTAGAGACATATATTCTAGCGGATGCCGTTGGTTTCGGGCTTGGCAAAAAATCCCGGGCTTGGCAAAAGATCCCGGGCTTGGCAAAAGACCCCGGGCAGAATAACCCTACTTCGTCCCCCAATATCATAAGAGGCGATTAGTCCCAGGTCCGACTGCAGACAGTAGTAACCCCCTTATTACATCACTGGTAATGTAATTATTCCACGGAGTTTTAGCCGTTAGAACTGAACAAGTTCCCTGGGATTTCCTTGCACTTCACGAAAACAGAGCAGCCTAAAGACTGCAGGAAACTTTCCGAATTACCGAGA
>JAKTPZ010000042.1:14675-68601 GCA_030579215.1 Maudiozyma pseudohumilis
GTGCGGGTGTGTGGGTGCACGTGGGGGTGTGTGGGTGCACACACTGTAGGGTGTGTGGGTGCACATGCGAGAGGGTGTGTGGGTGCACGTAGGGGTGCACGGGTGCACGGGTGCACACGCAACGCCCCGCTGTCCCTCGCCGTGTCCCTCGCTGTGCATCGGGGGGGTGTGGGTTTATAGCCCGGTGTGTGGGTTTCCCCTGCCCTCTGCCCTGTGTCTCTATATATCTGTGCCCCAGGCCGTGCAGGGTGTCGCTCGTGGTGTGCGGGTGGTGTGTGGGTGTTTCCCTCTGGGTGTTTCCCTCTGGGTGTTTCCCTGTGGGTGTTTCCCTCTGCATTGTCGATATAGCCGCCGATGTGTGAGTACTTGTGTGGGTGTGTGGGTGTGTTGTTTGTGTGGTGTGTGGGTGCGTTGTATATGTCTTGTATATGTCTTGTATGTGTATATGTATATGTCTTGTATTTGTCTTGTATATATATATATGTATATATATGTATGTCTTGTATATGTATGTATGTATATATGTATATATGTATGTATGTATATATGTATATGTATGTGTATGTATATATGTATATGTATGTATATATGTATGTCTTGCAGGTGTACTCCGATGTCTGTAACCCGGCCGTGTGGCCGTGTGGCCGTTGTACAAGGATTGGGTTCTCTCGGGTGATGGTGCCACGTTCTCTCGGGTGATGTGCCACGTTCTCTCGGGTGATGTGCCACGTTCTCTCGGGTGATGTGCCAGGGAACAAGCGTGCTGTTTCCTTGTTTATTAGCAGTGGTGTGGTGCGCATTTACAACTCCATACCCAGATGATTCTGCCTTGTTCATGTGGTAGTGTCGGGTCTGTACACGGAGTTACACTGGGTGTGCTGGCCCCTTGTGTAGGGGGGGTAGGGTGTAGGGTGTAGGGTGTAGGGTGTTGGGTGTGCACTGTCACGTGTCGATGATATAGGTATTGGACATGTGAATGCCGGTATACCCCGGAGAAATGTGCGGCATTCTCTCGATTATGGAGAGTCTGTTCTCTCGATTATAGTGTATATTATATATGCTATGAGTCTGGTATAACGTGTCCGCGCTCGGGTAAGACATTTCATGTCCGGAGTGATAAATGTGCGTTACAGCGGAATGGTGTAGGTTCTACTGTACTCTCGCAAGTTTCGTGGTGATCGCTGTGCCTGGAGAGAGGAGCCGCTTGGAATGATAAGTGGAGTGCCCGCCAATTTGAAAGCTGGGAATATCCGGGTGTTGGCGCAGAGTGGAAGGGTATGGAGTAGGATATTTTACTGCTCATGCTATCAAAGATAATTTGGGGGTAAAATACGCCCTCCTCTTGAACCTGCGTGTAAATTAAATATATTACCCAGACATTGACTTATGTATAAGTTCAAAGTGGCCGCGCTAGACGCTGTAACTATGCTCTCATACGTACCGTGCATGCTTTTCTCTTCTATTATCCTTCTTACGTTACAATAATGCATGATTTATCTGGTGGATAATTTCCGACAGTATGTGTATGTATATGTATATGTATGTGTATATGTCTTGTGTTTGTATGTATGTGTATATGTCTTGTGTTTGTAGGTATATGTATGTATGTATGAGCACAATGGCATGGTAACTCCCCTTAAGCGTGCACTGTGCGGTCTCAAACAGAGTCACGAGAACTGGAATGATAGTCTACGCCAGTTTGTGAATAAAAGACAGTATAAGGGCGCCGAATTTCACCAGGGTTCTACCTCTCAGAAACGGATCTAGGCATAGTAGCTTATGTTGACGATACTGTGATTGCCTATGTTGGCGATGCTGTGATTGCTTATGATGACAGTGCTATGATTGCTTATGATGACGCTACTGTGATTGTTTATGAGACTGAAGAGGAAATAGACGGTATTATAAAAATGTTTGAACAAGAGTTTGGAGTGAAGATAGTGGGGACAATGAAGGACAACGTCCTGGGGCTGGATCTGGGTTATGATATTGCAAATGGGGAAGCTACTCTTTCACTAGAATCTTATATCAAAAGAATAGCACAGGAATATCCACGCTTAATGGACAAGGGAGAAAGAACAATGACACAGATGTAGAAAGGGAAATAAAAAACTAAAACTAAATATCTACAAAACTTTATAGGTAGACTTGCCTCTATCACAAGCCGTGGAGGAGCAGATATTCAGTTTGTCACTGGAAAAATGTCGGAAATTATCTACAAGATAAATTATGCATTATGGTAATGTAAGAAAGTTAATAGAAGAAAAAGGCATGCACGATGCACGTATGAGGAGAGCATAATTACAGCTTCCAACGAGGAAACGTATATAAGAGAGACACTTTGGACTTAGATACAAGTTAACGTCTCGCTAAATAATTATTTGCTTTGTACGTAGGTTTAAGAGGAGGACGTATTTTGTCTGTAAAATTATCAATAACAACTATGAGCAATATTAATCTCCATCAATTTATACCTTTGAAAAATTGCAGGGACAGAGGAAAGATGACAGCATTGCTAATAAACGTCAGTGCCACTTGCCAGGGTGCCAGGGTGCCACTTGCCAGAGTGCCCGGTGCTCGGCGCTGCAGACGCCTAGTCACGTGATATAAAGTCTGTCAGAGGATGCGTGATATGTAGATATTTTTGTAACATATATATAGAGGACGCTCAGTGAAAGTTTTCCACTGTTCCCATCCGAAATAAACAAGCTCTTTAGTATTCAACCTGACACTTTTATGGTCACGTGATATAATACAGTACGCTCTGACACAGGACATCTCTTTGTAACCTCAAGTATACAGTTCTACACCAAACCAAAGCCTGACCCAATAATACCGTACAAACTAAGTACAAACACAGTGAATATTCGATATATAATTTTTGGGCCATATCCCCTAGGCCTCTGAATCAACAGCAGATGGAAAGTTTTCCAACCTATCGCATTAATAGTATTGACATTCGCCTGCTTAAACCATGTGGATCTTCTGGTGCAGAACCTTCCTAACCTCTCTCACTCTGCTGCTGGTCCTGATGTATTCACAGGAAACCAGGGTACCTAGAAGTGCACTATTGGTCACATCAGGGTTTTAATTGTGTAACCAGGCAATTACCAAAGGTAATCTTACCAGACAACACATCAAATGATCAACTGACTATCACCGAGTCTAGGGAAAAAGTAATATCGGACAAATACCCTCGATATTCCAATTCAATACAACTTCTATCCGCATTACCCCCTAGAGACATATATTCTAGCGGATGCCGTTGGTTTCGGGCTTGGCAAAAGACCCCGGGCAGAATAACCCTACTTCGTCCCCTAATACCATAAGAGGCGATAAGTCCCAGGTCCAACTGCAGACAGTAGTAACCTCCTTATCACATCACTGGTAATGTAATTATCCCACGGAGTTTTAGCCGTTAGAACTGAACAAGCTCCCTGGGATTTCCTTGCATTTCGCGAAAACAGAGCAGCCTAAAGACTGCAGGAAACTTTCCGAATTACCGAGAACTCAAACTACGTAGACCAAACTGGAACCGCGTCGGGCCTGCTTGGCTAACCCCATTTGAGAGACTGTGCTGGTGCTTTTAGTCCTGGAGCTGGTGCTTTTAGTCCTGGAAGTGTTGTGCGCTGCCTGCTAGGCGAATGGTGCAGAGAAATACCCGTAGGAAAAAGAATGCAGATCCCCCTACGGGATAAGCTAAGCAATATCAACAATCACAGCCCTATAGACAAACATCTGGACAAAGACTATCATGCATGATATACTCCTACTGGAAACCTGTAGGGGGGACTGAGAACACCCTGCAGACAACAACACACCCTCCCTGCCCCCCTTCCCTTCTCTTCCAGAGCATAGACGCAGCATGATGTTACATATCTGCTGTCCCGAACAACACCCAACAGCAGGGCATCCATGTTACTCTTACTGAACTGACCTTTTCCGTTTCGGGAACGGTCCCCACAGAAACAGCAACAGGGAATGCAGATCTTACTCCAGCAGAGCATTCGGTAATTGGTTGTACCAGAAAAAGAAAGAGACACTACAGAACCAGGGTAGGACAGGCCTTTGTGCTTTAGTGTTGTGCGGACACTTTAGAGCAGAGACTGCTGGCTTTTGTTATGGTCGGGAATGGGAGAGGAGGATTTAACGTTGGCTAATCACTATGATATGCACTTTAAACTACTGAGGATTCCGGGAGGCTCTGTACGGAGATTTGGAGCATCCGCCTCAGTGTTGTTCTGAGATGGGCATTCTGGAATATTGCTATGGCTCCTAAGATTTCCTGCTTGTTGTACGGTATTTTCTGCTCCGGGATAATAAATGGAAACCAGAGCACTTGATGGGCTGTTCTTGCGCCAATCAGTTTTGGGTCATGCTCAATGTACCTGTGTACTACGGCAATGTCTGTTCGGATGTACTAGGGAAAGGTTTGTTGTAACAAATACTGTGGTCTCATAGCTCTCCTTAAGGGTGGTGTTCCGTGGAATTACACCCCTCTTTTCCTTTGTTCCCAGTTAACACTTAACGTGCAGGCATTATTCAGGGATCCAACGTGTGGAATTAGGAAACATGCAAAGCCCCACGGAGATGGTGAGGGGTAGTAAGATATCGGGTTAATTGCGGGAAACTTCAGTTTGTCTTTGGTATATAAGGCGCCCTTGCATCTCATTATCTAAGAGTTATCAAAGCTGACCTTTCTACCCTGTATTTTCCTTTAACGTTCAACACCTCATACACACTAATTTCAAGGACAAACAATAAGACAAACAAGATATTAATTATTTAAAAAAAATGTTACTAAACACACAGATACTATATTGTGTAGTTTCTATGCTACTCCAGGCATCAACTGTACTGGCTTGGGTTTCCCAGGATGTATGTCAAATGGCTTATTTGGAATTAAGGCCAGAATTTGGCTGGGTCTGGCACCTTGCAGATGCTGAATTCTCAACCGACAAAAGCGGATTATACGACACCATGTATGATATTACTCACGAAGGTGGAATAGACACTGTTAAGCAGGCTTTTGGAAATACAGAAGTTGTACTGGACCTAAAGGCCGATGATCCAAACACTCCTCAGTCAGGAAGTGTATTCGGAACAACTTTTGATTTCACAAATATGACTTTGCTAGGAACAACATATTTCCAAACTCCAATGGCTGGTACTTATACGTTTACCATCGAGGAAGCCAGTGATGCTGCTTTGCTAATGGTTGGTATAAACAACTCGTTCTTCTGTTGTGAAAACCTTCAAGATACCGGTGCAACTGATGAACCAACTTTTGATGAACTGGGTCCACAATTGATTTTGATAGAATCGGATACATCACACAATAACCCCACTGTTACCGTTGAATTGAAAGAAGGTCAAGTCTATATTTTACAAGCTCTACTCCTGAATACTTCTGGAGATGCAAAATTGAAGATTTCAGTGATATTACCAGATGGGACATACACAACGGACTTTGCTGGGATGATTGGTTATGCTCCATTAATTGATTGTGATAATGTTCACACTACAACAAGGGAATATTCAGACTGGGCTAGTGACTTCTCCACCACATATGCAACGTCTGTTATAACTCATGACATGACCACTACTACCACTCTGGAGACAGTGTACTACATTTTAACTCCAAGTGCTGCCCCTACACCTGAGCCTTCTTCCTCCGAGGAACCAATCATCACTGATTACCCATCCTCATCGGAGGAGCCTCTACCAACTGAGGAGCCAATTATCAGTGAGGAACCTTCTAGTTCTGAGGAGCCAATTATCACTGAAGAACCATCTAGTTCTGAGGAGCCAGTTATCACTGAAGAACCATCTTCTTCAGAGGAACCTCTACCAACTGAGGAGCCAATCATCACTGAGGAACCTTCTACTTCTGAGGAGCCAGTTATCACTGAGGAACCATCATCTTCAGAGGAGCCTCTACCAACTGAGGAGCCAATCATCACTGAGGAACCTTCTAGTTCTGATGAGCCAATTGTCACGGAGTACCCATCTTCCTCCGAAGAGCCAATCGTTACTGAAACCGAGACTGAGACAGATATTGCCACTGAGATACCTGATGAATCCACTACTATTGATGTTTTGCCAAGTTCCGAACCTGACATTGCGTCTTCTACCACTGATATCGTGGAGACGTCTGAGACGTACGAGGCTACAGTTACTGAGTGGCCATCTTTCACACTATCCAGTTCCAATGTAGTTGAGGAGACTACGACGGATGATCTGGGGGACATTACCACGACTGATGACTTGGAGGCAGTTGAGACTGACACTACTGTTGATGTCGTCACAGCTACTGAGACAGATGATAATGGTAGTCCAGATGCCACCAACAGGCCTACACCTAGTGAGGCTCCTGTTACTGATGGTGGTGATGGTGACAACAACGGTGACAACAACGGTGATAACAACGGTGATAACAACAACAATAACGGTGACAACAACAACGATAACGGTGACAACAACAACAACAATAATGGTAATGAGGGTGAGAAGCCTGGCCAGGGTGGTTCTACCGATGGTGGAAACCAACCTGATGTCACTGTGACAGCTGGTATTGTTCCTACCAATAATGGTGTGAATCCTGGAGCCCAGGAAACTGCTGGATCTGGTAATGCCAACACTGGTAACAACAATGCTGGTAATGCCAACACTGGTAACAATGCTGGTAACAACAATGCTGGTAACACTGGTAATACTGGTAATACAGGTAACAACAACGGCAATGCTGGTAATAACAATGCTGGCAACACCAACACAGGTAACACTGGTAATGTCAACACTGGTAATGCCAATACTGGTAACAATGCAGGTAACAATGCTGGTAACAACAACGGCAACACCGTCAATGCTGGTGAAACCGCCCATACCGCCCCAACCGTCGCGCCATACAGTTCCAGTCATGTAACTACAAACATCGGCCCAACTGCTTCTCTCTTCTCTCCAGACGCTGAGAACAGCGGTGCCATGCTTGACTCTGGTATCTTTACAACCTTTATGGCCATTTTGGTATTCTCTGCACTCGTCTAGTCGCGTGCGAATGATATTTATGATTTTTATGTACACGCATTTATATTCTCTTTTGATTTATACATTTGAAAAATTGCAGGGACAGAGGAAAGATGACAGCATTGCTAATAAACGTCAGTGCCACTTGCCAGGGTGCCAGGGTGCCAGGGTGCCACTTGCCCCGGTGCCAGGGTGCTCGGCGCTGCAGACGCCTAGTCACGTGATATAAAGTCGCACGCTCACCGTCTGCCACAGACCATTCCCCGAACCGAAACATACACAGCATTGCACCACACCTTGTGCACAATCCCCAAAGCACCACGAAACCTCTCAGACCGCCCTCCAGGTTCTGCAACGTCACACCCAACGCCTAAAGATTTGCAATGCATCAACATCACTCCACACGACGAACGCAATTATTAATGCCTTACTAAGAAGCGAAAAGCCTTCAGGGGTTTGAAGCTGCGGCCTCATTTTTATGCGCCCCGGAGCGTATATAAATAAGGGGCGGCCCCCTCCTCGTGTCGATTATGGAAACTGCAATCCTTCTTCGCCAAATTCTTGTCTCTTTTCCATTAGCATTTAACAGTTGACAACTTGATCACATCAATTACACCAATCACATTACAATGCCAAAGGTTGCCATCATTATCTACACTCTGTACGGCCACATTGCTGCCACTGCCGAGGCTGAGAAGCGCGGTATCGAGGCTGCCGGTGGTTCCGCCGAAATCTTCCAGGTCCCAGAGACTCTGACCCCAGAGGTCGTCAAGGCTCTTGGAGGTGCTCCAAAGCCAGACTACCCAATTGCCACCAGGGACACCTTGACTGAGTACGATGCCTTCCTGTTTGGTATCCCAACCCGTTTCGGTAACTTCCCAGCCCAGTGGAAGGCCTTCTGGGACGCCACTGGTGGTCTATGGGCCAAGGGTGCTCTACAAGGCAAGATTGCTGGTGCTTTTGTCTCTACCGGTACCGGTGGTGGTAACGAGTCCACTATTATGAACACTCTGTCCACCCTGGCTCACCACGGTATCATTTTTGTTCCTCTGGGTTACAAGAATGCTTTCGCCGAGTTGACCAACCTTGACGAGGTCCACGGTGGCTCTCCATGGGGTGCCGGTACCATCGCTGGTGCTGACGGTTCCAGACAGCCATCTGAGCTGGAGCTGAGCATTCACGAGATCCAGGGTAAGACCTTCTACGAGACCATCGAGAAGTTTTAAATACTGTAATGTATGAAAAAAAAACTTGGATAGCCTCTTTACTAGTCTATATTATTATATAACGAGATAATAAATGTCATCGTATTATTATATAACGAGATAATAAATGTCATCGTATTATTATATAACGAGATAATAAATGTCATCGTATTATTATATAACGAGATAATAAATGTCATCGTATTATTATATAACGAGATAATAAATGTCATCGTATTATTTAAAAACAGTGGTGTTGCGCACTTTTGTATAAATAGAGGGCATCGCAAGACGGTGGGACAGTAGCATTTCGAAAGCTGATGCCCACTCCATTAATTCAAACTCACAATGACACAGTGTGGTTCATCCAAACTCACAATGGCACAGGGAGTTTCTCGCAATTCATCACACGCCAAAAATGGTGCTAAAGGGACTCAGCAAAGCAGCAGGATATCTGCGCAGAACAATCGGAACGGTAGCCAACAGAGCAGCAAAGTGTCCGTGCAGCAAAGTGCTAGGAATTCATCAATCGGAAGCAAGACAACACAGCACAGCACTTCAATTGTCCACTCTCAAACCAAAGGTCAAGGTGGAAGGACCGTTTCCGTACATCAGTCCAAGACAACTACTGTGAGGGTTGTCGGGGATAAAGTGCATGTGAATACGCAATTGCACAATGTGGTTGCTGGGGCTAAACCAGGTAGTAAGCCTACTTCTACAATTTCTTCAGTGCACCAGGAGTATAAATTGAAACGATAGTCAGAGACTGGGGTTTACAGTAATGGACGTTGGTGTTTAACCGATACACTAGTACCGCGTGGCTATTGTACCTGGGTACAGGATGTATTGTTATGGTTATCTTGTTTGCCTATTATATACAGGAATAGGTCCGCCCCGACGGATAAATTTGTACAGGTACAGCGTGCAGCCAATGCGAATGCAAATGCAAATTATTACCTAATTGTTTGATACAATTTAATACATAATCGTATGGATGCAATTTAATACATAATCGAATAGATGCACATTAATACACAATGGTATATATACTAATTATACATTGTTTTGATAGTACATGTGATAATGAAATTTCAAGGTGCTGGAATAAGACAGTTGGGCACAGGTTTGTAGAGCTATTGAATAATCATGTTTACAATGTATGATTTGTATTCTTCCATGTTAATGGTACGCATGCCCGGTCCTTATTCATCCAACACCCAGCATAGTCGCCAGAGTAGAAAAACGCCAGAGGCATTTTGTTGGGAGCAGTTCACAGATGACACAATGACAGTAATCAATTGCACCAATCCAATCTTGTGAGGGAGATGCTTTCGCAGTTAGTATGCTGTATCGTTGTAACGCTGCTAGACTCTATAGGATATTGGTATATGAATGATACTCGCAACTAGACGATATCTGATAAGAAAATAAAAGAGTGACGGGCAGTTGTTAATCATTTGTCAAGCACATATTTGCCAAATGTTTCTGTTTCGTTGCTCACGTGGTATAAAATTATCCGCATTCCCTCGCTTTCACCTTACACATATGTGTGCTACCCCGCGACGTAACCGTTACCACACCATTAAAAGGTGCCTTCTCCAGCACTTCCAATTCTCGTTCTCTACCATTTATGCATACTTTTCACCTATCCAACCCTTTCTTAAAAGCATTTATGCACAAACACAAGTCGCACAGCCGTATCCAGACAAAGCAGCTAGCTGCCCCCACAAACACCCCACAGTTACCAAAACACTTTTGACAAAACCACCATAAACGACCACACCCTCCACGACCAAAAACATACCAACCACTGGCCCACTTTCGCCAAATAAAATAATAAAATAATAAAATAGTTTATATATTTCAACTGACCATTTTCGCCGAACTCCGGCCGGGAAATGCGCCGCTCGGCCGAGACACGGAGACGGCTGTGGATTATATAAGGCTGCGCATATATAAGGCTGCGCATGTATAAGGGGAAGCTGCATGTTTGCGGGGTTGGATATATACACTTCCCAACGCAACACCCATACCAACCATGACATTCATGCACGACTATAACGACCAAGATGACATGGGACCGCGCACCTCGATGGCTATCGAGGCGGAGAGCGACGAGCAGTTCATGCGGCTCTCCTTCAAGCTGCGCCGGACGTCCCGGTTGAGACGTAGTTCCCTCGAGAGCGGAGGTGTCGCTGGAAACACTGTATTTGGGAGGGGTGCTAACGCTGGAAATCCATCCGGCCTCTCTCAAACGCGCCAGTTCCTGCGAGAAGCGGCCGCTTGTCACACTTTTGCACTCCCAAAATCGACGCTGCTAGTGCGTGACG
Source organism: Maudiozyma pseudohumilis (assembly GCA_030579215.1). NCBI lineage: Eukaryota > Fungi > Ascomycota > Saccharomycetes > Saccharomycetales > Saccharomycetaceae > Maudiozyma > Maudiozyma pseudohumilis. The sequence goes on from JAKTPZ010000042.1 coordinate 25,237, forward strand.
ACACTGGAATCCCCGATACATCTCTCCCCGAGGCTTGTGTCGACTACCTATCGCATAACTGGAGTACTTGTGAGGTTATCAACTCCTGGAAGTACATCCGCCTGGTACGACACACGCCAGCAACGGATCCGTGTTACATTCGCCGGTTGGAAAACCTGTCCTGGCGCATGTGGCATAGGGTGGCAGTTCCACAGCAATACAATGCGTTGGAGGGGTCTGTTCCCGCAGTACCGTCCTCTCTTCAGATGCCGTGGTTGTACGGACCGCTAGTACACACCGAGAATGTGTCTCGAGACAGCTTACAGCAACTGCACTCCTCTCAACGAGGGTCACCATGCACTGTAATCAAGCCAATCCTGAAGAAACGTCATTTGGGACAATCTCTCGAGGATACGGCTAGATGGAGAGCCCGCGGTGCTGCTACATCCCTCACAACGGCATTATCCTCGGTCTCGGGCGCAAAGCGTATCCGCTTCAAAAGCACAGTCGATCAATGTATTGCAGTGTATAAATCGCAGACACAGCTACTCCAAATCATACAGCAGCTTCCAACGGCCCCGTTGAACTACTACTCTGACTCAGATTCCGATTCAGATTGCGTTATCTCTGCACACCACGACGAGTCACGTGTGCTGAAACCTGAGTACACACACGCAACTTCGCACAACGTCAACACCCTGAGACGGTACCCTTACATATACGACTACAACTCCGTCTACACACAGGAGTGTCTTACAAGGTACTTGCCAAAGGGCCAAACATGCGACGTTATTGACATCCCATCACAAATATCCGTACAGATAGCCTCACCGGGAGCTGTTGCGACCACAGCACTGCTCTCCACAACCCCATCGATGTCCCCAGTGGTGGACATGGAGTCCACACCGCCCCAAACAGTGTATCCAGACAGCGGAACCACCGACACCTCTCTTCAAACACTCTCGGTAGGGAAAACACGTGACTTCATCACCGGCGAAGTCATCAGCGACGCCGAGACACCCCCAGCCACGCCGTCAACACCCATCCTATACAGGTCGCTACCACCGACACCAACACTCGCGGCGAGCTTCATCTTCAGTTCCTCTGATGAAAGTGACTACTAATTGTGACTCGTCGTTGCATTAACTATGACAATGTTTGTTGTAGGTGAAAAATTCCGGCGCGATATTCATTTTACTATTTTCAAAGGGTAAACAAAACAGACAGATAAAGGGCATCGCGAACCATGGCAGAGGAGAATGAGACAGTAGAAGAGGCTGTGTACAGGTATGTGCGCGGTCTGAATGTGCATGAGGATACCGAAGATATATGGACAGGTCCAGCTCCGAAAAGAGCTCGCTTAGGGACGCTTGATGACGAAGTTGACGATGAGCTGTTGTCCAGAGAGACATCTGCGCCGGTAGAGGTACCCACTTCACTGCTCGTACAGCAGTTTCACGAAGTGCTGCCAAAGTTCGCACCAAGCCAGGAGGTACCCAGGGTGCCGATGGGAGGAACATTCAGAACCTTCGGGGACACGGTGGAGCTTTTAAAACAAGAAGCGCAGAGTGTTGTCGCTGTGACTGGGGGAGCAACGCAACATCAGCAACACATTTACACTGCTAGCGAAGACAATATCATAGAGAAGTTGGTTCAAGCGTACTGTAGGTACCAGGACATGACCCCTGAGCAGTTTAGGGAGACACTGTGGAAGAACAAGAAACTACAAGGTCACGCTCTTTCGGAGTTTTGGAAAGGCCTGTATAACGTGCTGGAAAATCGATCCAAGCAGTCGTTGTACCAGCATGTACGACGTCGCTACCACAAGTTTGCCAAATACGGTTCTTGGACCGTCCCGGACGATGAAACATTGCGGAAGCTCTGCACCGAACAGAAACTCGAGGGGAACTGGAGTGAGATCGGGAGGGCAATGGGCAGGATGCCCGATGACTGCAGGGACCGCTGGCGCAATTACGTTAAACTGCAATCAACACAAAAGAAGAGTAAATGGTCGGAGGAGGAGATCGAGCAGTTGGAGAAGATTGTTGAGTCAGTGCCGGCAGGTACGTCAATCAACTGGGATGAGATCAGTACAAAGATGGGACATACAAGGTCTAGACTACAGTGTCGTAACAAGTGGAAACACCTGCATGAACAGAGAAAATGAGTAGCCATCAATAACACAAACACAAACAGCCGGACTGTTTGGGTAATGACTAGCTCACATTAGGTTATTTCTTTACGCTTTATTATTAGATGAATTTACAAATGAAGTTTATATATTAATACCAATGTAAATAACTTTAGAACTTGGCGAACTGCTTGTTGGACTTACCTGGAGCAGCAGCGACCTTGACGACGTTGAATCTGACGGTCTTGGATAGAGGTCTGCATTGACCAGCAGTGACGATGTCACCGACCTGAACACGGAAAGCTGGAGAGACGTGGACGGAGACGTTCTTGTGTCTCTTCTCGAATCTGTTGTACTTGGAAACGTAGTGCAGGTACTCTCTTCTGATGACGATGGTTCTGTGCATCTTGGTGGAGACGACAGTACCAGTTAGGATCTTACCACGGATGGAGATTAGACCAGTGAATGGACACTTCTTGTCAATGTAAGAACCCTCAATGGCGGTCTTTGGGGTCTTGTAACCTAGACCGACGTTCTTATACCATCTCTTAGTTCTTCTGGAGGTCTTGAACTTTGGGTTGGTGAAGATGTGTGGTTGCTATAATGAAATGGGGTGGGATTGTTAGTATTATGTTGGATCTGGGTGGTGGTGTACGTTTATTGCTGCGGTATCATCCAGCGCATCTTTATCGATGTATATCCACTCGTCATATTTCGCATTAGCGACTTCTCATATATCCTTTTATTCAAATTTCTCAACTATGGATCTGTATTATCATATCGCCAAACAACAAACGTATTCTCCTTCAAATAATGTGAATTCATACCTTCTGGAAAGCCTTCTCAGCTTGGACAGTTAGTTCAGTGGACATTTCGTAACCGGTTTTCGTAGTTTCTTGAGTTTTGTTAAAAGATCACTATAACAGACCACTACTTTAACTGCCTCATCTTTAATATATTATGATTAACGATGTTGGCAGGATACTGGGAGAGGGTTTGACGAGGCCTAGACTCCCCCTGCAACGGCACCGGATAGTATTTCCTCCTGGCAGCGGAGCAAGGGGAAGGAAGACTCTGCCTGGAGTAAAATGGGATTAGGCTGAGACTGCTTCCTTGGAACTAGTTTAGGCGGGGGCGGTCCGCCTGCCTGGACAGGGGCCAGTCGGGGAGTTTAGGCTGGGATTTTTCGTATTTCCGCGTGGGAGAATTTTTCACGACGTGCCTGGAAAATAATTGAAAAATAATTTTTCAGACGATATTTGAGGATGTACGGATGTAACAGTCACAAAATAATACTGTGACATAGCGTGTGAATAAATGAGAGAGAAGAGTCGTTTGGACGAACATGTTGTTAGAGATGGGATATCTGTGTGTGATAATGAAGTTGGGCCGATCATTATTTTGTTGATTGTATGTAAAGTTCTTATTTCTGGAAACGTATGCCCTTCTTTATATATATGCGGCACTTGAACTTCCGTACGCATGGATGAACAATTTGATAATCAAGAATAGTGAATACGATTAATCTTTACAATAGCTTCCTCTATTAACTCTCAGTACTCCTTTACTGGAATGCGTGTACTTTCCACTTAGGGGTGTCGCTGACGCCCGTCGGAGTTTGCTAAACGGTACAAGCAAAAACGTCACCCATGGGAAAACAAACGTCTACATATACACAGCACAAATATATATAAATATTTTTCCCAATGTTACAATCTCAAATACAGGTAAAGTACAGTTATCAGTGCTATTAAAAACTCTAATTTCCTCAAAGTATACTACAACTATCATCTCAAATCTATTATTTGCTGATAATGATGGACGTCAGAAGAAAATCAAAAAGAGGTATTATTAAAACCTGGTTCTACAAGTCAAGAAATGAGACAGGATCTAAATGTCCACCCGAGATCGAAACAACGTTCAAGTCGTTGACAAGACGTTCTGGTGGTGTGCCTCCTCAAGATATGTATGTCGATAAATTGAACATTCAAGAAGGGATAGATACAGCAGATGACTACGGGTACAGCAGCATACCACAAAGAAGACTTTTAGGGTTTAGAAAAATGTCAATGGGTCATTTCCAAAGGGGACAAAAGGTTAACTACAACAGGAGAAACTTGTTCGCAAACTCTGTTGAACAAGACTCGACGTCTATCAGATATGGTAACTCCGACTCCGAGAAGTCAGGGGTCACTGACGAACCAGAGAGGCTGTCCTGTTACAAGAGCTTCCGAACTAACGCATTGGATCTTTCTTTGCTGTTTGACAACGAAATGAACAGAAGCGTTGGTGATTTCTTGCTTTTGAACAACAATAAATCAACGAGATCAACGGTATCTGAAACATCGATCAAGGGTACTATAACCCTTAATCAAAGTATTGATGTCGCTAATAACATGATTCCTTCTCTAGGTAGAGTTGGGTTGTTTTCACTTGAAGACAGTGATTCTGAATGTTCAAGCCTAGCTTCCACCTTATCAAGTCTGACTACTAGTGATAGCGAAATGGAACTTTCATCAGCAGACAGCTCCCCGATAGAATCTGACGCCCCTATTGTTTCTGTGAGGAGGGAACCAACAGGTACGTTAAGATCTACAAAACGACAGCTCCCAAACGAATGTTCTTACACCAATACTCCAACAAAACAGCACTGTTCCGAAGCCAGAGAATCCAATTCTACCGCTCTCAGTATCTGTGAGTTATACGTACCAAACCAGACTAGTCTGAATGATGCAAAGGAGATCTCATTAAGGCCAGTAGATGTCAATGCGCTAACCAAGATCCCAGATGTGTACAATCTACCATCTAGCGATCCAACAATGAGTGATTTGAGACTGTCCAGTCCTCCTTCGCTTATGGAAGATGGTGTATCTAAGCACTCATCGAGGTCAAGCTCTGATCATAGCCAGACGTTCACGGTTCCAACGTTTAGGAAGACGTATGACATTCAAACCATTGCTCACTTAGTGTCAAGTCTTCGCGATGGGAATATCAACGAGCAAAGCTTACAGGAACACCCTAATAATTCAATATCATTCAGGGCGAAGGGTTTCTATGATAGACTACCCAATGGTTACTTTGACGATCCAATGTGCCACATTGAGAATTTCGAGGGAAACGACGACGATGACTCAGATGCTGAATCACCAGCTGCTGTCAATAGGTCTGTGCCTAACGTGAGTGTCAGATTTAACGATCAATCTAAACTATTAGTGTACACGCCAAAGAGAAAGACAAGGACAGAAGACTTGACCCAATCGCCACTTTCAGCGCAATATTCTCCTGTGAAACCCAAATCCATATTAAAAACAAAGAATCATACACGAACTGAGGTAGAGGCACAGCGTGCTATGTGTTGCGATACCGTTGATGTTGAGACTTTCCTCAAAATATTCAGAAGCAATGAAGAGAGACGCTGTCACGAAGACAGGAAGAACGCCGTTTCAAGAGAAAGGCAATTGAACCGGTACTACGCCAACGGTATAGCACTGAACCGGTTTTCAGATGCAGACGTTAAAACAATGAGGGGGTGATTTAACTCCACGTATCCATATAAAATAAGTAATTTGCAACATTTAGTATCTCGTATGAAATAATATTCTATACTGGTTGATATAGCTGAAATATCGTCATGTTATACATCCCGGGCTTCCAATTTTAGTTCTCTTGGCGGCCAATTAAGACCAGAATCAGCTCAGGCCTTATACTTGTTGAGTCATGACGGGTTTTGTTCTACGACAGACAGTTGTTGAAGGACAACTGCATTTACCTGGTGATGTTGGACCTCTTGGAGGATGGCACCAAGGTGTAATCTAGAGGTCCAAAAAGCATCACAGCATATTGTCGAGCCAAGTTTACCAGTAAATGCATGTTAAAAAGGCACTGCTGAATAAACTTGTGTTTTTTATTTGGATATGTCTATTTTTTCCTTTAAAGTCTTCAGCTTCCCTTTATTATCAAAGTTTCGAGATTTTGTTGAAGCTGATAAACAAAAGGGAAACTCGGAAAGGGATTTTACCCAGCGTCTCAACAAAAAGGGGTTTGGGTATTAGGCAATACACACACCAAAATAGTGATTTTCAACCCCAAATCAGGGAGATTGCAACATATTACAAACTCTCAAAAAGGGGAACCATATCCAGGAATGACCAGTAAACCGGTGTATCTGTTCAGAAAAGTGGCTGTCCCGCTGGTCTCCATCACGGTATTCCTCCAGGATATTCTAATAATTCTTGGTAGTCAGTACCTGTGGAACCACTTCCTTCCAGTAGATGTTCCTACACTTCAGTACCTCATGGATATGTCCAAAAGGGCGTTTGTGGACCTCCTGGTGACTATCCTGGAGATAATCGCCCCCTCTCAAGTCCGAATTACCACAGATAATGCCAGTGTGCCTAAGGAATCGTTCAAAGTCGACGCTAAGTCCAAGAGAATCACTTCTAATCTTGAGAAGCACTCAATCAGCATCAGCAACCATCAGATATATACGGATTGGATATACTTATGGTGGGTTGCTTACACCAGTAAACTCGGCGGCAGAGTCTACATCATGCTAAAGAAGTCTCTCGAATCTGTACCACTACTGGGTTTCGGTATGCAGAACTACAAATTCATCTTTATGAGCAGAAAATGGCTGCATGACCGCGTTACACTTATCAACAGCTTGGGAGAGATTGATGCAGATGCTAGGGGCCAGGGACCAATGCAGGGAAGAAAGCCGGTATCGATCGATGGGATGGGATGTGCTCAGTGGTCAAGTGCGGGGAGCATCAACCAAGACCAATCTTGGCCTTACAATCTAATATTATTTCCTGAAGGGACTAATTTTACTGATAATACCAAGGGCAAGAGTAGAGCCTATGGTGCCAAGGTGGGCAAGATTCCTTTTGAGCATGCATTGCTTCCTCACACAACTGGTTTGAGACAGTGTATCATCAGCTTGAAACCAAGTCTTGAGATTGTCTATGATGTTACAATGGGATATTCCGGTGTTAAAGCAGATGAGTATGCTGAGACTGCTTACGGTCTAAAGAGTATCTTCCTCGAGAGTAAATATCCTAAACTCGTAGATATTCATATCAGAGGATTCAACGTGGAAGATATACCTGTAGAGAGCGAAGAGGAGTTTGACAAATGGTTGTACAAGGTCTGGAAGGAAAAAGACGATTTGCTTGCCAGATACTATAGAGAAGGTACATTCTTCTTTGACCAAGATCTTCAACACTCGGTTGTTGGTGATTTCAAAGTGAACAAGCTCGAATTCTTCATCATGATCCTATGTCCTCTTCTTACAACTTTCTTCTTTTTGAAGTTTGTTCTATCATTTTTCTTCTAATGAAATTTGTAATATGCATGCATTTGCTATATGTCACTAAAGTATCCGTCTCGATATAGATTTTATATATAATATCATATGCACAAATTAAAATGTTGGGAAATTCAAAGAGTAACGTTTTGGGGGTTTTATTATAATAATAACAGCGAAGCTATAGCTTCACGACCTGGTTTTCGATATCAGCCCAGTCTTCATTTGTTAGGACCTGGTATTGACTGTAGTTCTTTAGCCAGAATAATTGGTCTTCGCCATGTTCGCCCGAAGGCAACTTTTGATCTCTATACACCTTCTTTGGGATCTTGTGGTTGTCTGTCATTCTGATCTCATCGACAAACTTCACAAACAATGGGAGTGCGTATTTTGGAAGTGATTTATTCATCGACACTAATATTTTATTCAAGAATTCAACCTTTTGTTGATCGGTGGTATTCGCGATCTTGTCGTTCAACTTGATAACTGCAAACCCAGCGCGGCCCTCATACTTAGGAACCTTGATACCGACCACCACAACCTGTGTGATCCTCGTTTCATCACTAGCACCCAGTTGGTCTTCAACCTCGGTAGTAGATACATTCTCGGACTTCCATCTGAAAGTGTCACCCATTCTGTCAAGGAAGTACCACATACCGTATTGGTCTTCTCTGAGGAGGTCACCACATCTGTACCATGCATCGCCATTTCTAAAGACGTTCCTAACAACCTTGGACTTGGTCTCCTTTTCGTTGCCCAGGTATCCCTGAAACGACGTCTCAGGCTTACGAGGGAAAAATATTCTCATCATCATTTCACCTGGTTCATCCAGACCTGGTTTTTCGCACAGACCCTTTGCATTCCTGTAGATTTTGGTGTCATCTTCAGGGTCCATCTTAACGAGAACCTGTTGGAATGATAGGAACCACTGAATAACAGTACCGTAATTCCTGCAGGAGCCTATGCCGAATGTACCCTTCTGATAGTTTGTAGTGGCGAATGGTGCCTCGGTAGCTGCATAAAACTCACCGATAACCTCAATGTTAAATCTCAGTCTGAATGGTTGCCATATATCAGGCCTTAGACCGTTACCAAAGGCGACCTTAGCACGATGCAGCTTCTCGTACTCGGAGAACGGCGTGTGTAGCAGGTAACGACAGATTTCACCTACATATTGGACATGGGTTGCCTCAGTGATGTAAGCTTGCTTCCAGTAGTTCGTAGCGGAAAATTTAGGTGCGATAGCAATACATCCACCTTGGGAGAGAACAGCGCAGACACCAAGAAGTGCCGCTGTTGAGTGAAACAAGGGCATCGCAGTAAATACAATACTGTCAGGATTCATGTGAAAGACATAACCAAATAGTTGGGTACCCACGGCACATTTTCTCCATGACATAATAGCCGATTTAGGAAGACCGGTTGTACCGGATGTGTAGATAAGCATTGAAGGCTGGTAGTCGGTAGCCTCTTCTGGAGATCTCTCGTCGTCTGTCTGAAGGAATGTGGGAGAGGCTGGGTCATTGATGGCCTGGAGTAGCGATTCTTCGTCCAGGTAATTCAGCTTGATGTTCGGCAGGGCATTTTTGATCATCTCCTCAGAGTTCCGCACTGGCTGCGCAGCATCTGGGTCTATAAAAACTTGGGAGATGTTAGAGATACGCAAAGAATGGACCAAAGGCTCGCCTACACTATTACAGTTGAGGAATGCAGGAACTGCTCCGATATTCCACGCAGAGTACCATAAGAACAGGAACAGGGGCTTGTTTGTGCAGTCGATGGCGATGTAGTCACCAGGGGCGACGTTGTAAGTGTAGCGTAGGATATAGGATAAACGCAGAACAATTTCATATGTCTGCTTGTAAGTGTATGATTCCAGCTCAAACTCGCCCTTCTGGCCCTTAACAGGACGTGTGTAGCGAATGGATAGACCATCTGGGTGGTCCTCGACCTGCTTGGTGAAGATGTACCAAGTCTGAAAACGGTGTCTCCTGACAGACAAAAAGTACAGGAACACAGACTTGAGGAAGTAAGGGATGATGTAGAAGTCCTCACGGATTCTGTGACGCTCATCGAGCCTTTTGAAGTAGTCGCCGGAGCACCAGCCAACCAAACGGATGACGGGTGTCACGATAAGCTTGACGAGGCGGAAGAGCAGCGTTAGCAGCCTTGCTAACACGAACACTAGGGCCTTAAATAGCCACATTGGAATGAACGTATGTTAATTAGAGGGATCTGGGAGGATTTGTTTGTCTTTTCACTACTTGAGGCTTAAAGTAGGGCCAGTCATTTGTATAATAAGGAGTTGTTGAATTGTTGCCAAAATAAATAATAGCGCACTTCGCGTCGCATTGTCTAAAGGAGTCGTCGTCACACGACACACTAGTTTGAAATAAATAATTAATTAATTAATAATTTAAAAAAAGGGGTATATTGTATTTGAGATTTAACTATAAATTTATGTATGAGTGGAAATATTCAACTGTAATTAATGAGGGTTTTTTTTTCCCTTTCTTCCTATGCTAGAACGACTTCAGGGTCAGACTTTTGTGCCGTAGGAAGAAGTGTCGGAGTAGTAGTTGTTATAATAGGGGGGTCTATGTCTTACATTTTCCTGACTCTGGTTATCAAAGTCATCCTTATCCTCTTTGGACTCACTTACTCTCAGTATCCAGATTATTGAGCAAACAACCAGCACGAACGCAAAAGCAAACCACATCATCGAGCCAGCCTTGCGGCCAGTGTAGACATTGACCATGCCCATACTTGCGGCTGGCACAAGTCTTTTGGCTGCGTGTATACCAATGTGTGTCCAGACTGCACTCATCCCGGAAATCAGGACCAGGACGGGACTGAGGACCAATAAGAACGTGTTCACGTGCTCTCTGAAGGGTAACCCAGGGATAACGGCGTACAAAATACACAGGAACATAAGTATGGTGAGTACGATGCTCCCCATAAGTAAGTATGGATGTATAACATTTACCGCCGTGCGCTGGGCCAGGTCCAGCACATTCAACGAACTCGATGAGTTAGATCCCGCGTTGAACAAATGGATTTGTAAATCACTGTACAGTTGGGTGCTAGTCAGGTTTTTGCGTGGGTAGCAGGCAGATGTTTGAGCAGTATTCATTAGATTATAGTTGGTTGGAACCTTGTCAATACAGACGCCCATGTACCCGGCACGTACCTTCACCTTCTCAAGTCCCGCGGTGCGCGCATCCTGCTTGAAGCTTGCCTGGATATTCTTGAAGAATGGGGACGTCTTGTCAATTTGGTAACGGACAAGGAAAGTGGACTCATTAGAACTATTGTAACAACCGATCAGCAGAAATACTGCCAGAAATATGGCAATAAGATTTAGCACAAGTGCCACAGCTCTGGGCAGACGCTTGCACAACTTGAAAATAGCAATGGAAAACATGGTTTGTGGGGAGGGATAGTGTGTTTTGTTCCCATAATATAAGGAAGTTGCATTCTAAATATCTAACCTCCCCTCATATCATCCCAAAACAACCATTTTATATATACAATATTTTACTTTCACTTCCTTTTCTTTCTGCACAATGCTGAAACATGTGTCAAACAGAGATCCGACTGCACTGATACAGCCGCGCGACAACCCTTCAAGTTGTCAAATAATCAGACAGATATGAGACAACACGGAATTAAAGAGGTCTAGGGCATTATACGGAATATATATGTTCGAAATTGATATACAGAAAATGGAATAAGGAGAGTGGGTACGATATATACGGCAAACCACGAGCGCGTGACATTTCCCGATCCGTTTAATCCAGAGAGGAGGCACCGGTAATAATGTCGACCAGCTCGTTGGTAATGACGGCCTGTCTGGTTCTGTTGTACAGAATGGAGTATCTGTTGATCATGTCACCGGCGTTCTTGGAAGCGTTGTCCATGGCGTTTCTTCTGGCACTGATCTCAGCGGCATAACCCTGGGCCATAGCAGATAGGATCTGGGAGGTCAGGGTGTACTCGAATAGATCGGCTGGAAGCTTTCCTTCTGGGTCAATCTCAAAGACGTTGTAGCCTGGGGAGGTCTGGATTGTGTCAGCGTTGTAGATTGGCTTAACAGCTGGCTCGAACGAGAGCGAACTGATTGGGTCGTTGAAGAAGATGGAGATCTTGGCGTAGCTCTTAGTGTCTACCTCCTGCAGGATCTTGGCAGCGATCATGGCAGACTCGTAGAAGGATGGGGCATCCTTTCCGATACCGTTGAAAGCCAGCTTCACTTGGTCTGGGTTTGTTCTCAGCAGCTGCATCTTGATCTTGTCACCGATAGCAACAATATCCGTGTCTGGGTGCTCAGCCATCTTACGTCTGACAGCCTTGGCTAGTTGGGAGTGGATGGAACCACACAGACCCTTGTCGGATGTGATAGCAATGGCCAGCTCAGTTGGCTTGCCCTCTGGAGCAGCGACCTCAGCGGTCTTGGCGACATCGTAGAACTGGGAGTCAGCTACATCAATCATCTTGGCAGCAGCCTTGGCCTTCTGGGCCTTGGACAGACGCGTAGACGCGACAATTTTCATGGTCTTGGTGATCTTCTCAATGTTCTTAATGGACTTCAAACGCAGCTCAACCTCCTTCAAGGTCGCGTAGCCTCTGTAGGCAGCGGCTGGAGAACGCACAGCAGTACGGGCTGTGGCACTAATAATAGATCTAGACAGCATTGGGCAGATTGGATAGTAGAGTAGCGACAGGTGTGTTCTCTTTTGGTCCTGGTGTAACTCCTGTTTGGATAGTTGTGGCCCCTTGCTTTTAAGGCCCTCAGGATCCTTTATTTGAATGCATCGGGCTAAGCAAATTTCTGGGCGCGCGGCCAAAAAATGCGGCGATCTGATTGGCCGACAAATGAGGTCACGTGGACAGGATAAGAAGGGGTATAACCGTGAGCTTGTCTTGCTTAGGGGCGGTATTTCGGGTGTTTGGTCCTGTTTTATTTATTTTGTAAGTGTTCGCTTTCTGTTGCACTTTTGCGCCTGTTTCTTTGTCATGTTTTCATTGCGTCTTGATCGCGTCAAATTAATAAATAATTATGTATTTATTTATTTATTTAATTTATTATTGTAGGACGATGTTAAAACCGCGGTACAAATCCCTAGCAAGCTATCGTATTCTTAGTATAAACTGTTTCTTGTCCATCTCCTTGTGAACTTCTTTCATTCTGATTTCAACCGTTCCAAACTATAATATTGACGGTGTTCTTGTTCTAAATAAACGTGCATTCATTAGGTAGATGGATAATTAATTAATCATTGTATAAAATCATATATAAAGGTGTGAAGGTCGTTGTAACATGTTTGTTTCACGACTAATCCTTGGAGGTGAACTTGTACTGGATCTTGGCGCCGTAGGTCTGGCCTGGGTTCAAAGTGACACAGTCCTTGTACTTGTCCTGGTTGATGGCATTAACATATCTGCCAGGCTCAACAGCGAAACCCTCTCTTGGAGCGAAACCAGCGGTCAACCAGTCACCAGTGTAGATCTGGTACGATGGCTCTGTGGAGTAGACCTCTAGACCGATCTTGGACTCTGGGTGGTAGGCCTTGGTGACCAGGTTCAACTTGTGGCCTCTAGTGTCGGTGTCCTTTAGTGGAGTGGCAGCATCTACGAAGAAGTTGTAGTCGTAGTCTGGCTCAGTCTTACCCAGGGTGGTGGTCTTACCGGAAGCGAAGGTGGCAATCTCGCGCTTGGCAACCTTACCAGTTGGGATGGTGTCGCTGTCGACGTCCATGTAGTCGTCGGAAATAACAGCAATCTCAGTGCCCTCAATGGATGGGTTGTTGACCTTGTTCAGGTTGAAGTAGGAGTGGTTAGTCATGTTGACTGGAGTGGCCTTGCCCTTGGCGTAACCCTCGTAGGTCATGTCTAGGGTCTTGTTGTCGACATTCAAAGTGTAAGTGACGTGGATCTCGAAGTCACCTGGCAGCTCACCGTCAGACTCCTTGTCCATCAGGATGTACTCAGCAGTGTATAGACCTTGCTCTGGGTTTCTGACAATTGGACCCAGGAATCTCTTGGTGTGGAAAGTGGAGACACTGGAGTGGTTGGCGTTGACACCGTTGTTGATGGTTAGCTGGTAGTCCTGGTTGTTCAGGTGGAACTTACCGTGGGCAATTCTGTTGGCGTAACGGCCGACAGTGGCACCCAGGTAGCAGGCCTCTGGGTCTCTGTAACCAGCCTCGCTGTCGTAACCGATGACAACAGACTGGCCATCGACCTTGACATCGACTAGAGTAGCACCCATGTTGGCAATGGTGGCGGAGAACTTGGTACCGGCACCAATGGTGATGAATCTGGCGTCGAACTCCTTCTCTGGGGTAGCGAACTTAGCCTCAACACCACGCAGCTGGTAGCCGAATGGGTTCTCGGTGTTCCACTTCTGCAGGTCAGTACAAGCAATGTCGACGTTCAGCTCCGTCTGCCAGTGCAGCTCCTCCTTGGCTCTGTCTGGCTTGGCAGTCAGGTTCAGGACATCACCAGCTCTTCTGCCAGTGACCTCGTATGGAATGTCCTCACCACAGGCCTTGCAGAAGGCACGGTAGACCTCCATGACAGTAGAGCCCTTACCGGAACCCAGGTTCCACTCACGGCAGATACCGGTCTTCTTGGTAGTCTCGAAGGAGTCCAGGTACTTCAGGGCAGCGATGTGACCCTTGGCCAGGTCAACGACGTGGATGTAGTCTCTGATTGGAGTACCGTCACGGGAGTCGTAGTCGTTACCGAAGACGTTCAGCTTCTCACGTCTACCACTGGCGACCTGGGCCATGTATGGTAGCAGGTTGTTTGGAATTCCCAGAGGGTCCTCACCGATCAGACCAGATGGGTGGGCACCAATAGGGTTGAAGTAACGCAGAATAGCGAACTTCCACAGGTCGGTCTGAGACTTGAACAGGTCGTTCAGGATAAACTCGATGGTCAGCTTGGTGTTACCGTATGGGTTAGTTGGACCAAGTGGGCACTCCTCTGGGATAGGAATCATGTCAGGGAAACGAGTGGCGTCACCGTAGACAGTGGCAGAGGAGGAGAAGACGAACTTCTCAACGTCGTACTTCTTCATCAGCTCCAGAAGGACCAGAGTACCTAGAATGTTGTTGTGGTAGTACTCCAGAGGGATCTGGGTAGACTCACCGACAGCCTTTAGACCTGCGAAGTGGATAACAGAGTCGATCTTGTGCTCCTGGAACACTGGCTCCAGGCCAGCTCTGTCGCACAGATCAACGTGGTAGAAAGGCACGTGGTGCTTGGTCAGGATCTCAATACGAGACAGCGAGTCGTAAGAGGAGTTGGACAGATTGTCGACAACGACAACCTCGTAGCCGTTCTCGATCAGCTCAACGACAGTGTGGGAACCGATATAGCCGGCACCACCAGTAACTAGGACAGTTTTTCCAGACATTATTGTGTTTATTGTAATGTTTGTGTGTGATTACTTCTTTTTATTTGGATTATGTAAAGAGCTAAAACAAAAAAAGGACCCAACCAGGACAACGACACCAACCCTGCTGCACTTATATACCATTGCGTAAAGGGGGGGTTGCTAATGCCCTGTTTTCGACCTTCTTCAGGGGAGTCTGGAGATCCTTGCTACTGCTTTCGTCCTTTACTGCTGGTGAAGCTCATCGGACGTCAGTGCTCCGGACGTCAACTCTGTGCCTAGTGGGGGTGTTCGGTTGTGCGGGTGTTTCTGTGTCGGGCGACAGGGATCCGTCACCCCCGCAGCTAACAATAAACAAGCACTCTTGACGACCGCGACAATAGGCGACTGCAACAACTTCTAGAGGCGGTTGGAAGGACCAAGGATGGTTGGCCTGGGTGCAGCCGGGTCGTGCTGTGGCGGGCCGGAGTGGAGTGCAGCGGTATGGCGGGGCTGCGGCGGGAGAGGCGGTGTCAGACCCTGCACAGGGCCAGCAGTGGTCCGGAGAACAGGGGGGGCGGCGCTGGCAGTGGTTCGGGGGAGAGGCAGTTAATAGCTGGGTTGGGATGGGGGCGCTGGTTATAATAAGGCATGTGGAACGTGTGAGTCTTGTTGCTTTGTGCTACGCTTTGTGTGGTGCCTGGATTTATTTCAGTCTGCCGAGGGAAATTTCACCTTCTATTATGTGTCAGCACAATATCACGTGACAGAGCGGCTGAGATCTGTACAGGGCATCTCATGCTGCGGTCACGGGCTGGAACCTTGCAGGTTTGGTGAAGGGAAGGAGCCAGCTTGTTTGGTAGAGGGGAGGAGCCAGCTTGTTTGGTAGAGGGGACGCGCTTACTTGGTAGAGAGTGTGGTCACGCGATTTTACAAATGATGTTTTGAAAATGTGGCCTCTGCCTTATTATTGACATGTGTATGGGGTGTTGACTTCTATCTATTTGGTTGCCAATTTGACGTAAGATGAGGGTACGTTTTTATTCTTGTGAAATGGTTGCTCGTAAGTTTGTGTTAGTGTAATGTGTAGGGCAAAGCCACTATCTGGCAACTTTTGTGGGTTTTTATTACCAACTTCTTTTGTCCTACATAGTGTAGATTTATAATATACAGAGAACAAACATACCCACCGTTGTTTTTTTCGTTTCCTGGATTTGTAAGTTTGAATGTTGGAGTTTGGTGAATATATTTTCCTCTCGACACATTGCTGCATTTCCTTTTTTGGCCCTGACACTGGTATATATATATAAGATTTGTAAAAAATAATACTCAACACACCTTTAGCACACTTCGAAACAGACCAAGCCAATCTAGAGTGAATCAGAAACATAGCCCAGAAACAAATACACATCTCCCTAACAATAACGATCCTTCCCTGTCTCTCCTCTAGTCAGATATTTAAGTGAAAAAGGTAAATGGATTCAGTACCGCAGGTCTGGGCTATGTCTCGTGACATCCCGACCTCGCACTGGTGAGAAAGGCACTTTCCTCCTACTCCCCTAGGCTATCCGATGTGGCCACCCTCCGGACACTTCCCCTGCTACTGGTCCTAGCAGGGGCTTGCTGTGTCTGGGGGATGGAATCCACTCGGACAGTAAGACCTACGGGGCGGGAACGAAGCGCTGGACAACAACCGACATGGGGCTGTGGAACCGCTTTTTCGTTTGGATATTCATACATGACAGCATGGTGTGGTGACAAGCAGACAGGTAAGGTACCTTTATTGGGTGGTGGGGTGTGGTTTGGTGATGGGTCGTGCGGCTGACATAGCCGCGGAGGGGCTTCAAACCTGTACTAACAAAACTTTATTCAATCCGGTTGGGAGAGGGATATCGAGGGAGGGAGACCTCCCTTGGTACTAGCAGGAGTACTCCCAGCCGCCCAGGTTGATTGTGGAGACCCAGGTCCTAGTGCCACTATGGCTATATGACCTGCCCCAGACTATCCGCCGTCCCAGGTGACCAAAATTGCATCTGCCCATATCGGGTCTACATCAAGCCTGGGGGCTTAGGAAACTACACAGCGATGTTCCAGGTGCTATTATATACTGTTACATACCATCTATATAGTCCATATATGCCTCCTGGGCGTTAAACCCCTCCAAAATAGGGGAATCCCTGTTGAATTTTTTTTGTGGCATAGTCTTAAATCGGTTGGTATGCAACGAGGAGACAGGTAGGGACGCTGAGAGGTACATGGTTGTCGTCTCCACATCGAGTAGTATATACTGTTATAGTCTTGGGGATTTTTGTTATCCCACGCTTTTTGGTGAAGGCGGCGTGGGGGTCACCAGAATGCCCATTTTGGCGGTTTACGATTAGACGGCACGTGACTATTGGTGTTCCCAGTATAGTAAACGCTGTTCGTATCAAGAATTAAACTCCCATTGGTATCATATATGAGAGGTGCATTTATTTCTCGTCTTATTAAAGTGGTTTTACAAATTAATGTGTTGTCCT
Source organism: Maudiozyma pseudohumilis (assembly GCA_030579215.1). NCBI lineage: Eukaryota > Fungi > Ascomycota > Saccharomycetes > Saccharomycetales > Saccharomycetaceae > Maudiozyma > Maudiozyma pseudohumilis. The sequence goes on from JAKTPZ010000042.1 coordinate 42,552, forward strand.
CTTAAAGCCGTATACAATGCAAATAGTTATTTAAGAGACATTAACTTTTTTCTAAGTCCAAAATATCTTTCTTATATACGTTTCCTCGTTGAAGGCCGTAATTATGCTCTCCCCCTGCATGCACCGTGCATGTCATTTTACACATAGGTTTTTCGTACACTACCATAATACATAAGGTATTGTGTAGGTGATTTCCAAGATTTCTCACCATAATTCTCACGTTTTATTGTGAAATTACTTCCTTTATGATAACAAGGTTTAAAGTAAATAAGTTATAACAAACGAAAATAATAATAGTAGTAGTAATAATAATAATGCAGACAGATCTATATCACATCCTGGTCTTGATTGTGTTATATGTCTTGTTCGTTGGCGGTAATAATATCATCGGGACGAACGGTGGCAGTGCTGTCGTTAACTACCGCTTCCTTTGGTTCATCAACCTTTGCAACATCTGCCAATTATTCCGCATTTTCTGTACCATGAAACCCCCTTAGGTGATCTCTCAAACTATCCACCCTACCAAAACGGGCATCACATTTTTCACACTCAAAAGGTTTATAATCCCTCATGTGCACAATCAAGTGTCTCGTTAGCTGACTGATCCCTAGCGACCAAACATTTTCACATAAGGGACAGCGTGCTCTCTTGGCTCGGACAGTTCTCTCTTGTGGATTTCTGTGGTTCTCACGGGTTCCGACTTCCCCAAGAGTAGTTTCTTGAACTTTCATTGCGAATTCTCTACATGAATCATAGAAGTCCTCGACTGTGTCAGGTGTGTAGCCAACATCTATAGTCACCTTAAGACGACGTTTGCACTCCTCCCGCATATTATGTAAGAGTTCCCGAACATGAGCCTCATATTCACCAACCCCGCCTGTTAATTGAGCAGTTGCTGTATTTGTTCTCAAAACTGGAGATGTATTTGCCACTAGCAGACCCTGTGTAGATGCGTTTGGAGTTGTGTCGTTGGTTAACTGAATATTATCGTTAGAGGGCTGATTAGTACTGCTAGATACTTGGGCGATTGTACTTCTTGATGGAAATACACTGTTTGGTGGGCTGGAATTGGCACTTATAACTATGGCGCCATTTTGGTTCTGTTCTTCGGTTGTATTGGAATTGTTATTTGGTAGAACTAGAACATTATCAATTTTAAGAAGGTTTTCGGTTATGGGTATAACTTTTTTTATTTTCTTGGCCTGGGTCTCCTTTGCAGGTTTTGTGACAGCACCTTTCGATGTTTTTTGTTTTGATTTGGAAGTTGAATGTGATTTATTTGAGTGTGATTTCGAAGTTGAAGGCGATTTGGTTGAAGAACCAGCAATTGGGACGTCTGTCTTTGTTGTTTTCGTATTATTTTTTGGCGGGTGGAGAGGGGGTAGTACCAGCGATTCGTAAAGAGAATTGACCTGTTGCGGACCCTGTTGTGTAACTGTTGTATTAGTTAAAGCTGTCGAGGCAAGTGTGACCTGTGCAACAGCACCAGTCTTGGACAAAACTTTGGTTGATTTACTGCCGTTCACTGCTGGTGGGGATGATGGGTTGGAAGAGTCATCTTCTCCGAATAATGCCTTCATGTCCGCCTCTGTAAACTCCTGTGTTTGAAGTTCAGATTGTTCGCCACTCGAACTAACGTTCTGAGTGTTATTTGATGCAGTAGAAGATATAGGATTCAATGCATTAAGGCCATCATCAATAATATTTGCTAGTTCATTGTCCCTCGTGTTGGGTGGTGGGAGTACCGGAGTGTTATCATACATACCGTGGTCAAACATATTGTCATTTAACATGTTGGTATCAAACATATTGTTATCGAACATGATACCATCAAGCATATTGTCCGCGAATATATTGTTATTCATGGAAATTTCAGGCCCCACCTCTCTATTCGCATCTGTTAAATTTAGATTAAATGTTTGTAATGCATCTATATTATTCCAAATATTCGAAAAATTGGAGGGATCTAAATTAGCAGGCGGTGGGAGGTTGGCGTTGACAGTTGGAATTGAATCTACCTCTCTGTTAGAGAAAGCTGGTGAACCTGGGATGTTATTGTTGTTAGACATATTTGTCGTAGAAGAAATTATATTTGTAGAGAGAGAGATTGAAATTTTATAAGCAAATGTATAGTGATAGCACAGTAAAGTTGCCTGGTATCCTTAGGAGTTGAGCAATGGCTGAGAAGTGAGAAATAAGAAATTGTATTCTAGCACTTCCTAACTTCGAATTTATACAAAACCGAAATAAGAGAGTGTTCGATTTCCTACCACTTTCACTCAACTTCGACCAGAATGCAGAATACCGTGGAGCCTGGTGTCAAATATTTCGTTAATTAGTGTTACTTCCATATTCCAAAGAGGAATTATAGGCATTAGAAAGTGGTAGGGTTTACCACCTGGTGTAAACGCTCTAAAAATGGTAGGTCGATTTCCAGGTTACCAGGACTATAGTGCCATTGGAACAGAATGATATCGGGATCCTAGTACCTACAAAGTAAAAGTCCCGACAAAATCTGGACACATCCCGGTCTGCGTCACTGTGTCCCACGGAGCTTCTGTGTTACTAACATTTTGTACCAAAATTGTCACCAAGTCCTATTATTTTACACAATGCTGGTGCGACGTTCTACGTCGCTGAAACCTTGATGTAAGATCTGGGCCTGCTTTCCCCTGTGAGTTAGTTTAAAGAGGCAGAAAATGCACACCCGACTCTGCGGCGGCAAATGTCGCTGACGTTTTTTAGTGCACGCTTGTGCGGCCTTTCCTGAGTGAAAGACAACGGGCCAGGCAATTTGCCAGGCATAATGCCCAAGGCCCTCGCTATGTTGTGGTGACAGAAAAACTATTTAGATCAAGTAGCTTAGACAGTTTAGCAGAATGAAATGGCAGCTGGATTTGCCGGTCGTCCATTTGAAAATAAGAAATGTCCGGAGAGAACAGATCGGAAGAGAAAGGGTACGTCGAAAAATATGATTGACGGTTGGTCACGTTTCCGCTCTAACTGGGACAGCACAGTATGTACCAGAGAAATACTCTCTGGGGTTGTTCTTGGAATATGTTAGGATATATGGTAATGTAAGAAAAAAATCGTACTCTAACATAGACACAGTATTCATCAGGAGGGTATACCTTTAACATTGAGCTTGAAAATGTAAAAGGTGTCGGTTGAATCCAGTTATTAGTTAGTATCATGAAAAATTGGTTTCTCATATATACGTCTATGTATGTTGGAGACACAATAATTCGTTAAAGTGTGCACGCAATCGTGAACAAATTAAATATTATTCACAACTCCCCTTGTCTGAAGTATTTAATTGGTATTATTTCAAAATGTTCAAATATAGACACGTTGCTAGATTTAGTTTTCTTATATGTTCTAGGCACTATATTTTCATAATTTTGTTGGCCTCCATAATTCCGGCTGAGACAATAGAGAAAGTACCTAGGCGATTATGGGACCCCCACGCCAAGTTCACAAAAAAGGGTGGAATAACAAAAATCCCCAAGACTATAACAGTATATACTACTCGATGTGTAGATGACAACCATGTACCTCTTACATCCTCCACTTGCCTCCTCGTTGCATACCAGCCGATTTAAGACGATGCCACAAAAAAAATTTAACAGGGATTCCCCTATTTTGGAGGGGTTTAACGCCCAGGAGGCATATATAAGCTGTATAGATGGTATGTAACAGTATATAATGGCACCTGGAACATCGCTGTGTAGTTTCCTAAGCCCCCAGGCTTGATGTAGACCCAATATGGGCAGATGCAATTTTGGTCACCTGGGACGGCGGATAGTCTGGGGCAGGTCATATAGCCATAGTGGCACTAGGACCTGGGTCTCCACAATCAACCTGGGCGGCTGGGAGTACTCCTGCTAGTACCAAGAGAGGTTTCCCTCCCTTGATACCCCTCTCCTAACCGAATTGAATAATTTATTTTGTTAGTAATAGTTGAAGCCCCTCCGCGGCTATGTCAGCCGCACGACCCATCACCAAACCACACCCCACCACCCAATAAAGGTACCTTACCTGTCTGCTTGTCACCACACCATGCTGTCATGTATGAATATCCAAACGAAAAAGCGGTTCCACAGCCCCATGTCGGTTGTTGTCCAGCGCTTCGTTCCCACCCCGTAGGTCTTACTGTCCGAGTGGATTCCATCCCCCAGACACAGCAAGCCCCTGCTAGGACCAGTAGCAGGGGAAGTGTCCAGAGGGTGGCCACATCGGATAGCCTACAAGAGTAGGAGGAAAGTGCCTTTCTCACCAGTGCGAGGTCGGGATGCCATATGGCCGATTCCTGACTCGCGGTGCTGAATCCATTTACCTTTTTCACTTGAATATCTGACTGGCGGGGAGACAGGGAAGGATCGTTAATGTTAGGGGGATATGCACTTGTCTCTGGGTTATGTTTCTGATTTGCTCTGGATTTGCTTGGTCTGTTTCGAAGTGTGTTAAAAGTGTGTTGTGTAAAATATTTTACTTATTTTTTATGTCGAGATGACCCTGTCAAAGTCCGAGTTGGGACCGAAAATCACGTGCCGGATTTTGTATCTTGGCTAACGCGTTGGGGAGGAGAAGACACGCTGACCGCCAGAAGACGGCGGCTAAGCAGTTGATGTTAATTGGATAGAGGTTATGAAGATACAAAACAACGGTCTCACCATTGCCAAGTATGAATACACAAGATAGTACATGTTGAAGTTTTTCTGAATAAGTCGTCAATGAAAGAAAGCGTTCTGCTATATTGAATATTTGCTACCCAGGAACAGCGTTTCAATATTGAAAGGAGACCTTCTTGAATACCTAACAAGTAAATGAACAACCAACAGTTTCACAACATGAGTAGAAAGTTTCCTGTCTCAAACGAGAACAACAAGATGGGACCGCCATTCCATAGGTCAGTGCCATTTCAAACTACTACCATACCAATATATTTAGAACCAAGGACAATTTTTACAACCTTTAACCACTAGCTACTCTCTAGATTAGAGGCAATCCAGTCTCAGCCATCACAACCCCCAAGGCACGTTAATAGTCATATGCGGGACATGCCCAACAGCAATATCCAACCGTGCGGGTAATATTCTGCTAGTATCTGCCAAAAAAACCCGATTGGCCCAAAGGCGCGACGTGCCCGCCGAGCGGCGCGCGCACCCGATCGGGTTTGTGTGACACAGACACATTCTGGCCCTTCTGTGACACACCTTTTTCATTGAAGTCCACAGATGCGTTAAAACAGACCAGACGTAGATTTTGTTCTTATTAGATGATTCCCTTTCGAAATAAAACCAAGAATTAACATATTTACCAAGTTTTCAAATATCTTAATCCTTTACCGCCCTTCTCATTTCTTTCCCTACTTTATTTTAAGTACGGAAACCGAGTTTATTAAAAACAGCCTCATTTTACCATGTCTACTTGTTTCCAGAACATGGCTTATATGCCAAACATTCAGGACAACCTCTTTGAAGGTGTTGTCTACCCAACCTTCGAGGATGCTGCCTTCCGAGCTCTGACCTCCTTCTGTCAATGGGAGGCCAGGGCCCACCATGGCCAGAAGGGAATGGAGCTTAAGCCGCTCCTGGAGTGCCTGGAAATGACACGTGTCGCTGTTATGTTCCTAACCAAGATGAATGGTGGGGTCACCACTTTCCACCAACTTGGGACTGCTCTCGAGTCGGAGCTTGTCACCGAGGTTATTGGGCGAGTCCCAGTTCCTACCCGAATTGTTGACATATTCAGGGTATTTCTAAAAGATGCTGAAGAGCGCTCCCAAAACAACACAGCTGATTCAAAGGCCAGCACTGTTGTTGGTTCCTTGGGCGAGACCAGGGATGATGCCAAAATCGACATTACTGTCCATATTGTTGACTCGTTGGGGGAGTATACAGAGTGTACGCTGCCTGAGGGTCCTGACGGGAGTTATGCTGTCGCTGGGACACCGGAGCCAAACTGCCCAAACAACCCGGCAGGATTACTATCTTCACGTATTGGGGAGGATGATATTCCACCTATTCATTACGGGCCCTTCATTTCTATGAGGCAGCCTCTCAACCGAGTCTTGGTTGGGAAAAGCCCTAGAGCTAAAACACTTGAACCAGATACAACTCAGTTCAACTTAGAAGAACTCGGACAGTGTGGTAGTTGGGCGACAACATCGCTTTCCAATTACTCAATGGAGTCAGATGAATCCAGGTGTGACCAAGAGTACTCATGTCAGTACGGTATTGACCACAATCGGTCCTTTTCAAATGAGCTAAGCGAAGAGGAGGAACCATCAAACCACCACGAAAATTGCTCATGCCACGGTGGAAGTGAGGATATCCCTTCCCTTTCTGATTATTTGCGGGAAACAGAAGTACCCCAACCGCACACTGAGGCCTTAGAATGTTCCGGTGGTGAGGACACTACATCCTTATCATCTTTTCTGGGAAAGCCCTATGTACCAATGTGCCGCAGAAATGGTTCCTGTCACTGTGCTAGTGTGGAGTTAACATTCATTTCTGATAATGAGAGGGAAAGACAGGAGTCTCAACACTATCCAACTGAGTCTCAGAGCACGGCTGAGATGTCTTCAGCAGAATATGATCAGTCTATCTCTGAAAATGGCCACTCCACAAGAGAACCTAGTTCACACTACTCTAAGGAGAGTCTTCACATGGAGGAGCTGAACAGTCCCCCCATGGAGACTGAACAGCAATCAACGCAGTTTAGTAGTGGACGTCAAGTGGTAAGTCAGTCTCCAGATCAATCCTGTTTCCGTTACAGTGACACTACCTGTTCCTCAACCTCCACAGACCTAGAATCGACTTCATCAACCTTAACCGAGTCCCAATCAAGTTCTCCAATCCCCGAACAGCATTTATTAGGGTCTCCCAGACATCACTATGAGCCTAAGAGTTTTCAATTCGTCCCATCCCAAAAGTTCGATCCTATAGTAACCACAGCTCCACAGTATGAGCCTAAGAGTTTTCAATTCGTCCCATCCCAAAAGTTCGATCCTATAGTAACCACAGCTCCACAGTATGAGCCTAAGAGTTTTCAATTCGTCCCATCCCAAAAGTTCGATCCTATAGTAACTACAGCTCCACAGGATGAGCCTAAGAGTTTTCAATTCGTCTCATCCCAAAAGTTCGATCCTATAGTAACCACAGCTCCACAGTATGAGCCTAAGAGTTTTCAATTCGTCTCATCCCAAAAGTTCGATCCTATAGTAACCACAGCTCCACAGTATGAGCCTAAGAGTTTTCAATTCGTCTCATCCCAAAAGTTCGATCCTATAGTAACCACACCTCCACAGTATGTCCCAGTCAAGAAGGATGATATTTTCTCTCAATACGAAAGATGGTCATCTTCACCAAGAAAGAGAGATGACGGTCCTAAGATTCCTTCGGCCAACGAAAGGTTTCAGTTTATGAAATTGCCCAACAGTTACAGCAGTGCTCGGATTGCGGGCGATGTGCCTGAGTTTGCAAACCGCCTTCAATTTAGTAATATACCAGCTGGCCCTGCATTTATCGCCTCGGTTGACGAAAGTGATGACTCTAGTGAATTAGAAACAGAAGAAACAAAAGATATATTTCATGGAAATAAAATCATGGCAAACTTGGCCAAAAAGATTCAAACCAAGTTCTCAGCCACTCTGGGTAAACCAACCTTTGGGTGAGTTCTTAGAGTATAGCTATGACTAAGAGGACATTCTTACCCCCGTTTCCTATTGGCATTCCTCACTGCCATATTTTTTTTATTGACTGGGGCATCCTTTTACTTTTTTTTCACTTATTATTGTTTTTTCCAAATTTGCTATCCATCTTTGCTATCCATCTTTGCTATCCATCTTTGCTATCCATCTTTGCTATTGATGTTTGCACCGGATGTTTGCTATTGGTTTTCCATTTGTGCTAAGGAGATTTCGAGGCCAGCACCATACCTAGCTGGTCTTATTCTTTGCCTACTACCCATGGTTAGCAGTCCATCACGATGCTAATTCATTCTTTTATCAAATAGAGAAGGCCATGGTTAGTAGAGATCGCCGGTAATAACCATTTTGTGTTTGGAGTATTTTCGATTGTACCTCAGGAAGAGTTAGTATTTGATCCATTGGACGGAGGTTCTCATCTGCCACCGGTTCACCGTAGGAGGTGTGCGCGGAGGAGTGATTAGGAGGGAAGTGGAGGAAGTGTCAGTGAGGTGGTGTTGGCTGTAACGGGGGTGAGCATTCTCTAAGAGCCTGATGGAGAGGAGGGTAGGACCAGTACCCAAATCGAAGTTGTGGCTCGGGAATGTCCTCGTAGGGGCGGCACGTCGGGAGGGGGGGATAGTCCAGACATTTCCGATACTCGAGTTCTAATCATTCTGAAGATGCGTCTGTCTAGGACAGACCAACGGCAGTGAGTTCTGAAGGAAGAGGGAGATAATATTTTCTGTTCTGGGGGTACAATTACTATACTACTAACGCAAGACGGATTAAGGCCGGGATAGATGCGCTCAGCACATTGGTACGTGCATTCCATAGGGCGCACACATTTAGCACAGGTTGCACTCTGCAGATATTTCAACAAATCTTCAGCAGTGCATATTACCACCAGTAAAATCCAATCAACGATTTTTGGCTACCTTTTTACATTTATTTGCAAGTTGCTATTCACTGCATGTTATAACCTCAGGACCCTTTTTATTATATCGAATTTTTCCATTCTGGAGTGGTTCTCCAGAGAGGGATAGTCACATAACAAGTGGTGATCCCACTGAAATTCACATATTGATATACGGTCACGATTTGTGTGATTGTGGTACAACAGTTGGACTGAATTTCCACATCTGACATGGGATAGGTCCTCCATCGAAGGCAACATAGCCCATAACACTGTTTTTGCACAGTTTTCATTTCACAGCTCCTCATATACTCTCTATCTATTCATATATTTATCATTAAAACCTTACTACATAAACCACTCGGGCATACGGGAAATAGTCCACACCTTGGTAAGAGTTAGTAGGCCATAGTTAAAAACGAAGTAAAATTCAAGAGGCGGGGTTTTCCTCATAGTCACCCAGAATTCTCAGCATATGCCTCAGGGAAGGAGATGGTGCCCTCTATTCTCGCGGTAATAATTATCAAAAATTGCACTATATCATAAAAATAGATATATGCTATTTTTCAATTTTGGTTCTGTTTTATAAGTAATCTACACTGGTCCTCATGTGGAGCACGTGATCAGAATTCGTTACCACCTCGTAGAGATTCCACAACAATGTTCTCTCCACATCAAGTCTGTATTTTGCTTTCACATATTGTAAGGCTACGAACAAGTCAAAAACTGTTCTCCAAATTCAAACATTTTTTGTTGTCTGTATATTGCCTTCTGTCAATTTTCACCACTGTTTATAATATGGACAAAAATAAAAAATATTTATTTTCTGTCATAGTCTTCTTGACATAAAAAATAAAGAAAATATTTTACACACACTTTTACCACAATTCGAAACAGACCAAGCCACTCTAGAGCGAATCAGAAACATAACCCAGAAACAAATACGCATCTCCCTTCCAATAACGATCCTTCCCTGTCTCCCCGCCAGTCAACTATTCAAGTGAAAAAGGTAAATGGATTCAGCACCGCGGGTATGGGCTATGTCTCGTGACATCCCGACCTCGCACTGGTGAGAAAGGCACTTTCCTCCTACTCCCCTAGGCTATCCGATGTGGCCACCCTCCGGACACTTCCCCTGCTACTGGTCCTAGCAGGGGCTTGCTGTGTCTGGTGGGCTGGAATCCACTCGGACAGTAAGACCTACGGGGTGGGAACGAAGTGCTGGACAACAACCGACATGGGGCTGTGGAACCGCTTTTTCGTTTGGATATTTATACATGGCAGCATGGTGTGGTGACAAGTAGATAGGTAGGGTATTATTAAAGGGTGGTGGGGTGTGGTTCGTTGATGGGCCGTGCGGCTGACATAGCCGCGGAGGGGCTTCAACCTGTACTAACAAAATATATTATTCAATCCGGTTGGGAGAGGGATATCGATGGAGGGAAACCTCCCGTGGTATCAGCAGGAGTACTCCCAGCTGCCCAAGTTGATTGTGGCGACCCAGGTCCTAGTACCACTATGACCTGCCCCAGACTAGCCGCCGTCCCAGGTGACCAAAACTGCATCTGCCCATATCGGGTCTACATCAAGTCTGGTGGCTTAGGAAACTACTCGGTGATGTTCCAGGTGCCGTTATATACATTTACATACCATCTATATCACTTATCTATGCCTCCTGGGCGTTAAACCCCTCAAAAATAGGGGAATCCCTGTTAAATTTTTTTTGTGGCATCGTCTTAAATCGGTTGGTATGCAACGAGGAGGCAAGTAGAGGGTGTAAGAGGTATATGGTTGTCATCTACAGGTCGAGTAGTATCTACTGTTATAGTCTTGGGGATTTTTGTCATCCCACGCTTTTTGGTGAAGGCGGCGTGGGATTTGATTGGTCACGTGATTGGAAATGTGTTGAACTGGAAACTCAGTTCGCGATTCTTACTTAAAAAGTTGCATTATTTTTACCAGATATTCTCGTCTCCAGCATATTCGAACCTCATTTTAGTTAAAGTATGCGGCAAACAACTGTAAATAAATTTGCTAAGTGGCATGTTGGTTATATCATTGGTGTTGGTCACGATTGACCAACTGATCAGGGCAAGAAAATATAATAGGTATATTAGGAATACAATGGTTTAGTCTTATCTGTATTTAAAAAAACAACCAACATGTTTAAGTTGTTCATAATTAGGTAAGTACCGTTGTACTACATCGATTGGGAGGGAAATAATGGCGATATAATCGTAGAAGTCTCAGTAAGCACGGGTAATACGTAATACTACTAAAACCTCAACCTTAGAACAAGCAAGATAAAATTCAACCTCATCATTATTGTATATCTATTCACTTTTCTATCAGCTTAATCTTATATGCCGGAGAATTGTTCCAATTGCTGTATGTTTTTTTCAATATTTAACGATCTATCAGATGTGGAAATTCATTTTTTGCTACCAAATGTTAACAGTGCGCCAAAGAGGTATAGCTGCTTTAAATATAATAGGAACATTAAAATGACTACGATACAAATGTAATGAATTCAGCCAATTATCTCATCCACGTAAACCACTTCTCCAAAACATTCTGGTCCTATCTTGGTATGACGGTAAAATATTAGCAACTTATCCGTGAACTCCAGTTTCCGTAGCTACCCAATGCCCTTAAAGAAAAATAGAAAGAAAACATGTCTAGTGAGACACCCTCCAAACCGGAGCAGTACAATTAGAACAATCCTAAACAACAATTAGATACCGAGTCTAGACCAACAGCAATACCGGTACCGGCCATTTTCAAGATGTGAGAAGATAGTCTTGGGTTTGTGAACGTTCTCCAATTTTGGGAAACCGGAGGTCGTAACTCCACCAACATAAACGGCTAAAAAGTGCCGCCACTTCCCTTCAATGAAGACTCAACCCCCATTAGGAACATTGGATGTCCATCCAACACGTTTTTTTCTTTTCCACAAAAAAGTGGTGCCTAGAATCACTACTACAACTACTGGGTTTACAGTCAAAAATACAAACCAGGTTTCACAAGCTCTCCATCACAGCTCTACAGGGATACATTTGCAATGAATACGATGTTCAACGAAGTGGAGCGTACTCCGATTGTGCTCATATTCTTCGATCTCTAATGGATGAAACGTGTTGATATTTTTTACCTTTGGAGAAGCGTTCCCACCACTCGAAGCAGAGGAAACCAAAGAACAACTGCTAGAAACAGCCGTACTTCTGACTTCTTTGGGGAGAATATACTTCCAAGAGCACGCCCAATGCCGGCAGTCCAGCCAAATTTACCAATTGGTTAGAGTAACATACATAATCCTACATGTCTCCCTTGGAAGAAGGCAATGCTGTGACGAACACCCGATGTGTACGAGTCTAACACTTTCTTAACGTTCTATTAATATTGTTTCGAAACATAATATCCGGAGAACCAGAGCCAGAAGCAGAAGCAGAAGCAGAAGCAGAAGCAGAACCGTTGCTTACGAATAAATCTTCGGTAACAGTACCCCACCCCCTACTGAGTATCAGGTACTGTGGTGTTACAGAAAAGACAGACATCTCCGCTTTCCCGAGTTGCTCCTCCCAAAGAGGTCAATACACACCACAGGCACCAAGATGAACAGTGGAACGGCCCTGAACACAATTCGAAACAATAGTTGAGCAAAAAGAAACTGTAAAAGAATGTATGCCACAGAATTTATTAATGAGGTACCCACGTTTTTGGCAAGCTCTCTATGATGGTCGAGCCTATCTGGGTGAAAATAGTGTTCGAATTAGGCAAAAATAAAAACAAGGAATACGCACAATGTGTAAATCCACGGTACATTCTGCTGCACTATGGTTATGATCACAGCTGGGAACTAGGACGCGAGACGGACTTTGCTAATTCCGATAGAACAGGAAAATGGGCCATCGCACAGACTCGGGACGAATAGGCCATCGCACAGACTCGGGACGAATAGGCCATCGCACAGACCTGGGACGAATAGACCATCGCACAGACCTGGGACGAATAGACTATCACACAGACCTGGGACGAAAAAGACCACACTCCAGAGTGGAGTGCAACAAATAGGAATACGACCAATGATTTCAAGCAACAGGTAAATTAAATGGCTGGGCAATCGCCAGGACCATCGGTAACACACAGTTTTGAAATGTAAACACCATTGCCTAAACCCGAGTGTTGCAAAAGAAATGCAGCAACCACGTTGCCGTTGTACCCTATGTGGACAAACACCCAAGTGATGTGACAAACGTATACTGGTGAAGATTGTTATCAATTGCTGGTGTTTTCTTGTGGTCGAAAAGCAGACCAGCACAGGCACTCAATGCAAGTGTGCGGGGACACAACGCACAGCATTCAGCTCCACACTCTCGATTGGGAGCGCCACCGCTCCACACTCTCGATCGTGAGCCCTACCGCTCCACACTGACGCAATCGGTACCGCTCCACACTGACGCAATCAGCACGCTCCACACTGACGCAATCGCCACAGGTCTGCACACACACAGTCACGGCCTCCCTGTATCGCTTGCTATCATCTTCACATGGCGGCAAGGGGCAACGCAGTCTTGTACAACGACTACCAAAGTTATACATGTTTCGTAAGGCCAAACGGGAGTTGCAGGAGAGAATAGACGAAGCCGCCGCCGCCAGAACAAAGGCACTCAGACACCCCCGCACGACTCACTCCGAAGACGCGATGCTCTTGGCCGGTCGGGAAAACAAGAAATTACACTAGAGGCTAACTCTTTGATTTGTCTGAGAATAGGACAATACGCATCCGGCAGGAGAATTCGAGCACAGAGCAGAAAGCACAAAGCACAGAGCACAGAGCAGAAAGCACATGGAGATCGGGGGGCGTTTATCGGTTCCCACTTGGCAGGCGGAACGAATGATATAGTGTGGAGAAGGAGGGGACAACACGTGCTGAGCCCGAGAGGAACAGCGCAGGGCCGCAAACAAGGAGTGGCGGGGCCAACAAAAATAAGACACCGTAGGCTTACAAATTATAGTAGTGATGTTCACCCGGGAGACTCCCTTTCAGATACGCAGGGATACGCTGAGATACGTGTTATCTAATATCTGTAGGAGAACTGAGAGAAGACGCTACGGCAGATAAAAAAAGCATAGAACAGAGTAGACAAAAGGCATAGAACAGAGTAGACAAAAGAGCATAGAACACAGCGGAGAACACGTCATAGAGCAAAGTAGACAAAAGAGCATAGAGCAAAGTAGACAAAAGAGCATAGAGCAGATAAAAAAAGCATAGAGCAAAGTAGACAAAAGGGCATAGAAGACAGCGGGGAACACGTCACAGAACACTGTGTAGAAAATGATAGGTGATCCAACACACCACCTCAAGGTTATACAAGAGTTGCGTCACCGACGTCACAGGGGGGAAGTGATGTACAGTATCTCGACGCCGAGGGGCAGGTGCGTGCGCAGTGCCAGCGGTGCAAGTAGTTCCCGGCGCATCACATCACTGCGCATCACTGCGCATCACAGTACAGTACAGTACAGCACAGTACAGCCCCCCCCTCGTCTCACTCCCTCCCAAGTGTCAGAAAAAGACAAAATAACCTAGAAAACCCCTCTTGGAGCCAGCAAAAGCAAAACAAAAATCACGGTTTTAGGCTGTAACGGCCCGTCCTTGCAGAACGCTGCGCACAAATTGTCCGTTCCCGAGGAGTTTCCCCGCTGACTCCGTTTTTCTCCTCTCCGAGGCCATCGCCGGCCGGCAATTTTTAGGGGCCGGAGAAGGGCCCACAGAGGGGCCCGGAGCAAGAGGGCAAGAGGGCAAAGAGCAAGAGGGCAAAGAGGGCAGGGCTTCCCCGAGGGCCTGTACCGGGCAAAGGCGGCACTGCATCGGAAACATGATCCGGGGGGACTGTTTGCTGTGAAACCGCCGTGCAAGCACACGACTCGCAGGGATCGGGACACACACCACTCCCACGGACCAGCACGTATCTGCTACCCCTTCCCCATAATAGCGGACTTGATAACGGGCTGTTGATAGCGGCACCGGCCACATCGACCACACACGGCACAGCGGCAAAGGGCGGCAAAGACCGGGAAGGACCGGGAAGGACTGGGAAGGACCGCCGATGGCCCCGGATCCTCCCCTAAACAAGAACCAGAAACCGGAGACACCACACTTTTCCTGCGCACTACTTACCGGAGATGTGAAACCAAACACAACATTTCACACAGGGTCGACAGGTGATCGTCGCCTGGGCTGCGCATCGGAACGTTGAGAACTGTTACGGCACACACGAGTATACACACGAGTATACGCACGAGTATACGCATACGAGTATACACACGAGTATACGCAGACACACACACTACTGCAACGCAGCATTGCATTACACCCGTGGGTGTAAAAACTGGTGATCCAGAGAAGATGGGCCGGAGGGCTTACCAATACTAATCTAGATTGCGTTTGGGGGACACGTCCTGAGTATTGATCAGCGATCGGCGGGCGGCGTGCAGAGAAAGGGGCAGAACACAATAGAACCACGGGCAGAACACAATAGAACCAGGGATAACACAGTAGAACCAGAGATAACACAGTAGAGCACAGTAGAGCGCAGCATAACACACATGGCACTAGAGCACAGCTTCCCAGAGCGATGCCGGCCGGCTCGCATTCTCGGACCTTCCAGCGAATATCCGCACCACTACAACGCCGCGGTCGTGCTCCTGTCGTGTCAGCACGAGTTCCTTGTCCCCCCTCTCCCAGGACATGTCCCAGGACAAACCCCAGGACAAACCCGAGGACATGTCCCAGGACAAACCGCACAGACATGTCCCAGGACATGTCCCAAAACGGACACATCCACCCACACAGCAGCCGGCCCCCCTGCAGACAAACGCCGCAGCAGGGACCCCCCGCCGCCCCACACCCACACACCGCACTGCGCACAGCACGTGAAAGCCGACGGCGTTTACCACCGGCCGGAAACTCGCAGAGGGGCGGCCGCACACGGCCCACAGAGACCGGCGCAGAGCGCAGACGACCCTCCGCCCTCAGAGAACACTGCAGAGACCACAGAAAATAGCATGGGGCCCTCCGCCCCAAGAAAGAAACGAGAGCGAGACACGGGCAGCGGGTCCCCTCCCCCGCACAGAAACTGCCGCAGGAACAGGAAGAAAACACGCCCTGCCGTCTGCTGTTCAACACGGAGAGGCGCACACCCACCACCACCCACAGAAACACCCGCAGAGAGGCCCGTACAGATTAGTCAACGGCGCTGCCCTCAGCAAGAGACGACCAAGAACCCAAAGACGAGACAGGAGGGAGAAGGAGAGACCAGGAGGCCCAGACAGGAGGCAGAGAAAGACCAACGGCGACAGACGAAAGGACCAAAGAGACGCCCAACTTCATGGAGCGGGCATGAAACTGAGAGCGCCATCTCTCCACGTTCGAAGACACATTTACTTTTCTGCTTTAAGTGCTTCGTTCTTTTTTTGCACAGTTCACACTCACACGGTTTGCACGGTTACTTGTGTAGTTGTGCACGGCTCCTCTACACTTCACTTCACCACACTACACTACACTTAGACACCCCACACGGCTCGACGCTGGTCTCGCTACATCTGCTTATCTCACCCTAGTGCTAAGCACAGCCAGTTTTCCCACGTCGGTTTTATCGAGACAAGATTTTTTTTTGTTTTTTGCAGGTTTCAAGAGAAGCAAAAGAGCAATCATCCTACACCCTCTCCTTCTTCCCCTCCCCCTCCCCTTCCACTTATTCCCCAGGAATATATATATATAGACAGAGGAAAGTAACCCTAGCGATAGATATTGTGCATTCCCATTTGTTCTTATACAGTCTGGAGATACACACACACAATCTAGCTACACATACCCCCCCCACACTCAATCTAGAAATACTCTAGCAGTACACTAGCACAATACACAAACACAGTATACTAGCACAATACATCCACATAGTATACAAGCACAATCCACACACCACACCGCACTATAAACACAACAACTCCGTGTCTTATTTGCAGTCGTTTTTCGGTATAATTTTTTTGATTTTTTGGTTTCTTTGCTACACCCATTACTAAGGAAACAGCACCATACATTTTATAACGTCAAGTTACAACTCGAGTCTGGTGTTGATATAGTATAATACAATAATCACACCCACCGACTACTATCCAAATACTCGTACCGACTACTATCCAAATACCCGTACCGACTACTATCCAAACACACACACATACACAAAATGGTTCTCATAAACGGAATTAAATATGCCTGTGAGCGTTGCATCAGAGGCCACAGAGTCACAACTTGCAACCACACAGACCAACCGCTCATGATGATTAAACCCAAAGGTAGACCCTCCACCACATGCAACTACTGTAAGGAGCTGCGCAAGAGTAAAGGCGTGACTCCGCCGGGGTCTTGCACATGCGGGAGACAGGAGAAGAAGCGACTCGCGCAGAAGGCGAAGGAAGAAGCAAGGCTGAAGGCCAAGGAACTCGCAGCCAAGAGCTGCACATGCAGCAAAGCAGCGGTCGGGTTCCCTCCCACGGACGGAGTCACCTCCCCAGGCAGCAAGTCCTGCAGCGTGCACTCAAAGAAGGCTCGCAGAACGTCTTCGCAGCGCAAGTCCAAGCATCGCACCGGAACTTTCCCAAAGGTGAACTCGTCCACATCCCTCGACAGCAACGTCCTCTCCGCAAGCAGTATCCTCTCGGACAACTCAAACAACCTCGCTAGCAGCTTTATAGACTCCGACATACTCTCCGGGAAGATCGGCAAGGACTACCACCACGTCCCATCGCTCGCGTCCATATCGTCCATGCAGTCCTCAAACTCCTTAGAACAGAATATCACGTCGCCACAGAGCCCGCCACTAGGAGGCATGCAGTTTAACTTTATCACAGGGGCGTTTAACAACGGCAACAACAACAACAACAACAACCAGCCTGCCATGAGCAGTAGTCTGCACAGCAGCAGGAACAACTGGGACATTCCACAGAACAACGCCAAGAGCAACTCCAGTATACGGTCCAATAGCCAGCTGAACCTGAATGGTATGGGCGGCAACTCCTTCACAATGGAGTCTCCTCCACCCATGAACAGCAGGATGGCTCTAGCCTCTCCGCCTTTGAGACCCACGGCAGGCGGGGTTATCGTACCGCTGGAGGAGTTTGTGCCCCCAGATTTGAACGGAGTAGGTAAGGTCACAGACAGCAACACCTATATGAATGACTGGGCTCTCAATGGGGACAACGGCAACGACAATAGAAATGCAAGCGCAAATGGTGGTGGTGTTGTCGGTGACAACCGCTCCCTGAGGGACAGTTTGTCGCAGACAGACTCGCCAAAGGGCAGCATAGTCCCCTCTGTCACAAGCAATGACGCTGACGATTACAGCTCCAGCCAGCTCGGCAAGTCCGCTAACTACTCGGAGAGACAGATACAGGGTGGAAACGGTCTCCTGGACATGTTCCTCGACTCGTCGTCCATCTCCACACTCTCCAAGGCCAACGTTTTACTACAGGACAAGGGAAACAACAACAACAACAACTCTCACTCAGGCAGTGTCGAGAAGAATAAACTCTACGGAGACTCCTTTATGTCTAGCGACCGCTCCAAGAGTCAAAGAACAACAAGCGACGCGGGCAGCGTCAAGAGCGTCGAGGTACTCTCATTGACACCCAGCTTTATGGACATCCCAAACAACTACATGAACGCCAAGAGGAAGATGCGCCCACAACGCGAGCACAGCAATAGCCAGTCTATTCCAACACAGAACAAGCCAAGGTCTTCAAGTATCGACCACAACCACAAGTACTCCCGCGAGGCGATGAACGTGATAAACCCAATGGTCGGCAACAGCGTCTTTGACTCGTTCGAGACAGCTTCGAACAATAGCGGCTTGAACATGAACATGAATATGAACATGAACAATGCAGGTACCAATAACACTATGAACAACAACGGGCTGAACATGAACATGAACATGAACAGCGGAAGCGTAGGCAAATACCAGACTCTGAACGGAAATACCAACAATAGTATTGACAGCCACATGTTCAACAATAATCGTCTCTTGCCTAACGACATGCTGGAAAATCACATGGATATCAGTCCGTCGCACACAATGGACATGAACAACATGAACTCGTCAGAGGCATCGCCAATGAATGCGATCCAATACAGCTCACCACCCAGCCAATTGCTAACCGAGCAGGGATTCGCCGATTTAGACAACTTCATGTCTACACTGTGATCTAAAAGTGGTACTGTTCTAGGCTATGTAGAATGGCATAAACAATAGCTCCCTAACTCGTTTTAGGGAGGCACGTCCACATTATGTTTGAGCAGATGGCGACACTCATGCAGGCAAGTAGTTGCAGGCAGCATAGATTAATCCCTAGGCAAACAACAACAGGGATCCACAAGCTATAATGCGCCATTCTCTACGTACACATCTTCATCAATAATATCTTAAAATATTCTTTGCGTTCATATCGCGTTTATCGGTTATATACAGTAATATCTAATGACATACAACATTTCAATTTCAATTTCAATTGGCTACGGTCGGAAAGAGCACAACAACTACATTCCAGGAAGAGAAGCTCAGGAAGAGAAGCTTAGAAAGAGAAACTCAGGAAGAGAAACTCAGGAAGAGAAACTCAGGAAGAGAAATTCAGGAAGAGAAACTCAGGAAGAGAAACTCAGGAAGAGAAGCTCAGGCAGAGAAGCTGGCCAGTAAGGAAGGATTTGTAAGCTTCAATGGCAAGAACCAACGAACCCGACGTCATAGCACCCAGCCGGTCGGGAATAGGAGGCCATAATCCGGACAACTCTCTCCCGGAGGCTAGCTTACTCGCATTTACGCAATGGAGCACTGAGCTCCATAATAGAACCATTATTTATCAAACAATGCAACCCCCCCGAACAACCCCCAATTTGGCAGGCCTTCCAGCTCCTTACTAATGCCCTCCTTCGAATAGCCAGGCAACTACCAAAAAAGAAGTCTGGCTAAGTCACTTCGCAGCGATCAACGTGGCTGTGTCTGCAGGCGGATTTAGGACACTGTCGCCTGACACTGCAAAAAATGATCTGTCAAACAATGGGCGAACAACCCATCCCACGGCTAAGGGGAAAGACCAAAAAAAGAAATTAGGCATAGACTTCGCTGTCAAGAATGTATCTGAAAAACAGTGCAGACTCCCTGGAAGAGCCATTGTTTTAGCCGTATGCTTCAATGCGTCCAACCCCCCACCTGTGCCACATTGAACTGTACAAGGTTTTCTCAGTAACCCACATGGTGCATATTGGGGAGAACCAAGGAAGTCCGCTATTGTTTCTCCTCAGCAACATTTTAATTGTCCATTAACCGGGAATCCGTACTCGAGCACAAAACTTTCCAAAAGTCCATAAACTGGGGGATTGAGATGCCCATATTACACTCTTGGCTTAGTCGAGAAAGTAACGGTTTTCGGGGGTTAGGGGGAAGTATTAAGACACAATAACTGCTTGCAATAATCGGGGTTCCGGTCGACATTAACCCGCAAAACTACTTCACAGTTCAACATATTTCAAATACGACTTTTATTAGGCTAGTGGAAAATATATAAAGGCAAGGGAAAGTTTGTTCTATTTTTTTTTTAAAGAATCATCATCCCTCAACATCAGTTTTGTTAATCAAGACACTGCTAAAAACTTCAAAGTCCAGACTATATTAGTGCTATAAGATAACATACCCATACCAATATCAAAAATGACAACCATACACTACCTCGTCACCAACAGTCACAGGAAGATGCAACCTTTGCTCATCCCAGGCCAGAACAATGTTTATAAAAAGACTCCTGCATATGATCCGTTCACAAATCTAGGGGAAGTTCCTAGAATTCCAACCATTCCCAACTCTGACGTTATCAGATTCTTGCTACCACCACTACAATTGGGAGCTAACTCCCCAATATTCCAGAGTAGACAGACTACACCAAAGAAGAATAAATGCTCGAAAATTTCGAAATTCAGCATGCCCTTAGTAAGTCCGCCTAAAAGAAAGCAGAGATTGGGTCCAAGTTGTAATTATTGTAGAGTGAAGAAAACCAAATGCGATGCCGAAGTTACAGTACTGTTCCAGGACAGAAGTATCGTGAAGGCTCTCAATAAGAAACTATACCATATTTTAACGAAGAAGGAGCAGGATGAAATTCTTGCAAAGATCTGCCAACAGCAACCACTCTCGGAAGAGGTGCTAACAGCTTGTGCAGAGGGTTCCGTGTACGTCGTCAAACAACTAGACAAGATTATCATGCTAGATCCATGCTCGTGCTGCTGTAAAATAAGGAACAGGGTGGAAATTGATGCAGACGCAGAGTTTTCGGGGGATTGCACATTTGCCAACGGTCTTACCAGAAAAGACATCACAGCGTTCTCGAACATTCTTCAGTGCTGTCAAGATAAAAAGAGCATAGAAGAGCTTGATATATACGACTATGAGAGGGCAGGTTACATACTCTAATACGTGACATCTGCAATAACTAATACGATATATACGAACACCTAATGTTATACTTAATATTTTTTATTATTATCTATTTATGAGGCACATGTTAATGTCCTGTGCCATCGCTTTACCGACAATCATTTTTGCGCTGTAAAATGCCGGAGCACAATTATGTAGGAGGAATTCTATAAAGAATTATCGTGAAAAAACAAAAATTACATTCATTGTAGGTGATTATTTTGCTGAAGAATGACAACAATGGAGATTATTAGACATTAGAGTAGTACAAAGCATCACCCTGCCTGTGTTTCTTCTCCCAATACTTTCTAACTTCATCGATAATGAAAACACTACTACTGACAAACAGTAGGAAGACAAGATCACCTAAGGATAATCTTTCGGTCTTAAAGACGCTCTGGAAGAATGGGATGTAGATGGCACACATTTGTCCTAAGAGGGATAACCCAACAGCGGCATTGAACATCTTGTTGGTCAAAAATCCAACCTCAAAGATAGACTTGGTGGAGTGTCTACAGGCCAAAGCGTTGAACATGTCAAAGAAAACAAAACAAGTAAAGGTCATCGTGGTATCTCTGGCGGTAACTTGGCCATCTTCAGCCATCTCCTTAACGAAGACATAGATAGTACCAATAATAATACAGACAGCTGTACCGATCAACCTTCTTAGAACTTGTTGAGTTAGAATCTTGTCAGTACGTCTTCTTGGAGGTCTTTTCATTACCTCGTGATCAACGGGTTCGACACCCAGGGACTGCGCAGGAGGACCATCCATTAGAATGTTAATCCACAGAATCTGCATGGCGTTCAGTGGGTTTGGTAGCTTGAATAGTGTAGACAGAGCAACTAGAGAAAGAGCAGCGATCGAAGTAGACAGTTGGAAAGTTAGGAAGTTCTGAATATTGTTGAAAATACCCTTACCTTCCTCAATAGCGGTCAGGATAGTGCTGAAGTCGTCATCTGTAAGAACCATATCGGAAGCTTCCTTAGCAACATCAGTACCCATCTTACCCATAGAAACACCGATATCGGCAAGCTTCAAAGCAGGAGCGTCATTGACACCATCACCAGTCATAGCAACAACCTCACCACGCTGTCTTAGAGCTCTAACAATGTTTAATTTATGCTCTGGGGTTGCGCGGGCAAATACAGAAACATGGTCAATAACATTAGCCAACTGATCGTCTGACATTTCATTTAGCTTATCACCAGTCAAAACGGACAGCTTCGGATCGATGATTGGAATTCCAATTTGTCTTGCAATGTTAACGGCCGTGTTCTCAGAGTCACCAGTAATCATGATAACATGGACACCACCTTGCAGCAGTTGTTCGATAGCAGGCTTCACAGTAGGGCGTGGAGGATCACTCATACCGATTAGACCGGTGAAAGTTAGGTCCTTGACCATATCCTCGGTTAGTTTCTCAAAAGTTTCACCATTCTTTAGCTGGAGTTTGGCGAATGCCAGAGTACGCAGACCCTCAGATGCAAGTGAGTTAGCACACTCAATAATAGTATTTCTCTGGGCCTCAACAAGCTTCTCGTTCTTTCCCTTCTCGTTGAGGAAAGTGGTTGAGAAGTCCAAAACTTTCTCATATGCACCCTTGACGTACAGCGCGTGGTTACCATTTTGCTCAATAACTTCGGTTGCCATGAATTTACGCTTGGAGTTGAATGGAATCTCCTGGATCTTCTTCACCTGTGATCTATTGTCCTGTAGCTCAAATCTAGAGAGCTGTTCAATCAGTGCAATATCAGTTGGGTTACCCAGGTACTTAGCATGCTCCTGGGAGAAAGACGCGTTGTTGCAGATGTTGGAGACGGCAAGTGTAGCTCTGACGTCCTCGGTGAGATAGTTCTTGAAGCTGACACCCTTGTTCTTCTCTAGGTCAAGGACATTCAACTTGTTGGACATGCTTCCCAGACACCAAATCTTGCACACAGTCATGTGGTTGGATGTTAGAGTACCAGTTTTGTCGGAGCAAATAACATTAACGGAACCTAAGGTCTCAACACTTGGGAGTCTTCTAACGATAGCCTTGCGCTTAGCCATTCTAAGCACACCAAGGGCTAGAGTAACAGTGACGATAATAGGCAAACCCTCTGGGATAGCAGCAACAGCCAGGGAAACAGAAATCTGGAACATTTCAAGCCACGATCTCCCCTGGATGACACCGATGAGACAGATAAACCCGATAACAATGAAACTGAAGAGCGATAAATCCTTACCTAGCTTGTCCATAGCCAGCTGCAGTGGAGTCTTTGGCTTCTCGATACTGCTCATCATCTCAAAGACAGCACCGAAGGATGTGTTAGTAGCAGTACCAACAACAACACCCTTACCATGTCCCTCCTTCACCAATGTACCCATGTACGCAATATTGGTTCTGTCAGAGATTGGTACAATGCCACTGGCATCGTAATTATACGAGTCCTTTGAGATCGCAGAAGTAGACTTGTGAACTGGCTCGTTCTCACCAGTCAGGTTCGATTCGTCGATTGACAGGTCAACAGCCTCTATGATTCTCAGATCAGCTGGGATTCTATCACCAATTCTAAAACAAACAAGGTCTCCAGGAACCAACACAGAGGCCAAGACATGAGCTTCCTGTCCACCTCTAACAAGGTGACATTCGGCAGGCACCAGCTTGTTCAAAGCCTCCAGAGATTTCTCGGATCTGTATTCTTGCACAAACCCGACAGAAACAACAATAATAATAGCAAGGGTAATACTCACTGCGTCATCCAGGTTACCCATGATGGCAGAGACGACTGCAGATCCAATCAACAACAGAATCAAACGGTCTTCAACGAAGTTGGATAGAAACTTCTTCCACAAAGACTCGTCATCCTCGACTGTTATCTCGTTGGAACCGTACTCCTTCCTTCTGTGCTCGGCTTCGTCGGCAGACTGTAAACCTGTTTGTTTGTTAGTGTTTAGTCTGTTAACGGCCTCGTCAACCGACAGAGTACAGAACTCCAACGAAGGCGTGGCCTTTGACAGCAGTTCCTTTGTAGACTTGATCAACGCCTCATCACCAGCCAGATCGGCACTGCCGGCTGTCTTTTCCTGATCTTTATAGTATGTATCAAATGGGTTGGCACTCATGTTTGCAAGCAAATATGAAGGGCAAAAATAAAAAAAAAAAGATAGAACAGAAGGATGCAATAATATACTATCCAGGATGATCTATAATAAGCAGCAGAAATACGCAATTACTCTATAATCAAAGAAAACAGAAAAAGCTGGGTGGTACCTTGAACTATTGAGTAAACGAATCGTATACCCTTTCCTGTATTAATTGTTCAGTTGACCAGTGGTATTGGACCAAATCCGGTATATGTAAGCGAATGTATGAGCAAACGAGTATGCTGTATGGTATTGAAACGTAGCAAATGAAAACCTTTCCTCTTACGGGGTGGACCCTTGTGTGTAATGTAGTAGAGATCTAGCGACGAACAACGTTACGTGACGGGGTGTGTCAGTGTGAAAAGGGCAGAGTTAGACAAATTGCGCTGTGTCAATATGTTCTAATGAGTCTAGGGACGTCATCCAGAGTTGAAGCTGTTCCACGGAAGGACCTGCTCGCCGTCCTCGTCCCAAAACGCACCTCTATTGTTAGGTAAAGGCGGACGTGTCGCTGGCGGCGGCCGTCAAAATTGCAGCGCGAAGTTGCGGCGACGCGTCTATAGAAAAACCCGCACACCACTCGGATCAACAAGGTGAGCAGGTGATCGGTTGCCATGACAGACAGGTGATCGGCGGTTTGGGTGATCCCAGGGGCATGACAGCTCTGGTCTTATGTCACAATTAGTTGTTATGCAAAAATAGTTATTCTATACGTAGATATACAACGTCTGGATACCCAGACCCATGGGGAGAAAGAAAGAGAGGGAGAAAAAAAAGAGGCAAAGTAGAAGTAAAATAAAAATAAGATGGGCCGTCTTGGCTGTTGGGCCACTCAGTTTTATTTTGGATCCACGTTGTAGCGCAGTCTGATACCCATGGCAGTGAGTTCAGAGTCCAGGTACTTGAGGACGAATGGGATTCCGACTGTCGTGGTATCGCTACCACCGACAAACTTGTTGCCCTGGCCGTCCTCCCAGATCTGGGAGTCGTCGATGAAGATGTTCTCTTCACCCTCGTGCTTGGCCAGCATCTTCTTGGCGTCGTCGAATGAGACGGCACAGCGACGACAGCACACGGTAGACTGGGCACCTATGCGTGGAACACTCTGTTGCGTGGTTAGGATGGAACCACACTCGCGGCACACGGATGTTTGCGTGTAGTCACTCGAGTTCAGTAGACGGTCCTGGAGCAAGAACGACGTACCGTGACCGATCAGCGCGTCTCTCTCCATCTCACCGACACGGATACCACCGTGTCTCTTTCTACCCTTGACGGGCTGCATTGTCAGACTGTTGACAGGACCGGTCGATCTGACCTGGAACTTATCGTTAACCATGTGACGCAGTCTCTGGTAGTAGACAACACCGATGTAGATATCCACACGCAGCTCCTCACCAGTCGCACCGGAGTACATTGGCTCGTTACCGTGGTAGTTGTAACCAGCAGCCTTCAGCTGCTCACCAAAGTAGTCGGCTGGTGTGTCGTCCTCGTTGAACATCCAGGGCGTGGCGTCCTGCGCAATACCGTGCAAGGCACCGGCCTTACCAGCAAGAGACTCGACAAACATACCGATGGTCATACGCGATGGGAAAGCGTGGGGGTTAATGATAACATCCGGCTGCATACCACTCTCACTGAATGGCATGTCGATCGTTGGCCACTTACGTGAACAGACACCCTTCTGTCCGTGTCTGGACGAGAACTTGTCACCAATCTGGGGGGTTCTGCGGATTCTGTACTTGATAGACACGGTCTGTAGCTCCTGGAACTTGTTAGACTCGTCACCAATCAGG